>CM062811.1:902220423-902461270 GCA_031772625.1 Pinus tabuliformis
CTGTTGCTTCATCTCTGTTTCGTATCATCCGTTTCCCTCATCAGGGGAAGATTGTTACCGTAGACCAGCTATCTTTCTTCGCTTCTTCTTCTGAAGGCAACATCCCTTTTGTGGAGCATACCTCGAAATTATCTGAGAGTCTGGGAGCCGGACTTTTCAAAGATCCCGCCCTTATGGGTGTTTTTCCGCTCCCACCTCCTAACATCGCTTCTGTTAATATGATTACTACTTGTTCTGATCCGTGGATTATTCCTCCCACCGACCAAGTAGATTCTTGGGGCGACCAGATGTCGTTGAGTCCTGCCGAACTCAACTACGTTGAAATTATTGCTGCATCGGCTTCCTCTTCTGAACTTGCTCCTTCGAGCACGATTCTCCATTCATTCGATCCATCCTCAGGGCTTGTAGATGAAACTTCTTCAGATCCTTTGCAAGAAACATTCTCTTCCGATGAAGCCATTATTGATACTATGTCTCTCGAGGAACTTCCTTGGCATGATTCTCACCATCGTTCCCCCTTTCTCCCTGCCCCTCAGGATATTCTTACTTGCCTTGAGCGGTTTGCTCCTTGTCCCCCATTACAAACACCTATTCAGATTTATCAGGTGTCTTCTGAAGGGAATATGGCAAATATTACACAAACCCAGCCTATCGACATCTCTGTGAAACCAGGGATTGTCGAGCATCTTCACATTGGAGTCACTTGTACTCCGGAGAAGATTCAACTTTATTCTAATCTTTTTCGCGAATTTCGTGACGTTTTTGCATGGTCGTATGAAGAAATGCCCGGCATTGATCCTAGCATAGTGGTGCATGAGATAATCACGTAACCAGGTGCTAAGCCTGTTCGTCAACGTTTACGCCCTGTACACCCTCGAAAGGCTGTAGCGATTAAGGCCGAGGTAGAGAAGCTTCTTAAAGCCGGTTTTATTTATCCTATTCCGCTCACAGATTGGGTTTCAAATATCGTACCTGTGACTAAAAAACAGGGTACAATCCGTGTTTGTGTCGATTATCGTGATATAAATCGAGCCTGTCCTAAAGATAATTTTCCCACACCATTCATTGATCAAATTATTGACGAGTGTGCCGGAAGTGAAATGTATTCTTTTATGTACGGTTTTTTTGGCTATAACCAGATCAATATTGCTCCCGCTGATCAACACAAAACTGCCTTTATCTGTCCATGGGGCACTTTTGCCTATAAGAAGCTCCCTTTCGGTCTTAAAAATGTCGGTGCTACCTTCCAGCGTGCAATGTCTTATGCGTTCCATGACATTCGACACATTGTACAGCCTTACCTGGATGATCTCCCTGCTCATTCAGCGAAACGTCAGGACCACCCTAAGCACCTTCGCTAAATCTTTCTTCGCTGTCGATACTATCGAATCAGGCTTAATCCTCACAAATGTGTCTTCTGCATTGAATCTGGCCGACTTCTCGGGTTTGTCGTTTCTCGAGAGGGCATCCGTTTGGATCCCCTTAAAGTCAAGGCTATAGTGAATCTTCCTCCCCCTGCTTCTTTACAGCAATTGCAAAGCTTGCAGGGTAAAGCAAATTTTTTACGTCGTTTCGTTCCAAACTATGCCGAGGTGGCCAAAGGTTTTACACGATTACTAAAGCGCGATGTCCCTTTTCATTGGGATACCACTGCTCATGAATCTTTTGAGCGTCTCAAAGGCCTCCTTGTTTCTGCTCCATTGCTCCGTCCTCCGAATTATTATCGCGACTACACTCTATATTTGGCCGCCGCCGACACCACCATCGGCATGGTTCTTGTCCAAACTGACGATGATGACACTGAGCATGTTATCTATTATCTCAGCCGCAACCTTTTAGATACGGAAACTCGATATGCTTACGTCGAGAAGTTGGCTTTGGCCGTTGTTTGTGCTGTCCAACGTTTCCGTCATTATATTCTGCTGCGTACTACTACTGTGATTTCTGACTGCAACCCCATGACGTATATATTGTCATGCCAGTTGCTGGGGGGCAAGTACTCAAAGTGTATTGTTATCCTCCAAGAGTTTGACTTGGAATTTACCACTGCCAAGTCCAAGAAATCCCTTGTATTTGCTGAGTTAATTTTCTCTTTGCCATCTTCTTCCCCGACCTCCCACGTCGAGGATCAAATTCTGGATGAGACCTTATTCCTCATTAGCACCCTCGATCCATGGTACGGAGATATAATTATATATCTGAAAACGTCCTCCTTTCGTCTGGGCGTGTCGAAAGACGCTCGGCGAAGGATTCGTCATCAATCTCAACCATACCGTATCATTGGGGATACATTATATCGTCTCGGCGCCGACTCTGTTCTCCGTCGTTGTCTTACTCTCGAGGAGGTTGAGCGGGTCTTGAATGACTGCCACTCCGGTGCCTGTGGCTGTCATATGTCCGGATATGCTACTGCCCAAAAAATCCTTCGTGCTGGCTACTTTTGGCCCTCTATCTTCAAGGATTGCATCCTTGCCATCCGTTCTTGTCATGAGTGCCAGATATACCAGCAGAAAATGCGAGCGCCTCCTGCTCCGTTGCACCCTGTTGTCACCGTCGGCCCTTTTGCAAAATGGGGCATTGATTATATGACCTGTAACCCTCGCTCGGCCGGGGGGCATGGGTTTATTATCGTTGCCGTCGATTACTTTACTAAATGGGCCGAGGCGATGCCTACATTAACTGAAGACGGTCACACATCGGTGCAATTTTTATTTAATCATGTTATTTCGCGATTCGGCGTCCCTCAAGCCATCGTCACTGATCACGGGAAGCATTTCCGTAATCATATGATGTCGGAATTAACAACCCAGCTAGGCTTGCAACACGATAGTTCAACTCCATACTACCCTCAGTCCAATAGCCAAGTTGAAGCTATCAATAAGATTTTGGTTACAATGCTTCAACGTACCGTTGGCATGCATAAGTCTAACTGGCATTTGATGTTGTTCTCTGCCTTGTGGGCCTACCGAACCTCTGTGAAGGATGCCACTGGTTTCACTCCTTTTCAACTAGTTTATGGACTAGAGGCTACCCTTCCAATTGAATGTGAAATCCCTTCATTAAAATTAGCTGTCGAGCTACTTCCCAACACCACTCCGTTAGAAGAACGCCTTCTTTACTTAGAATGGCTAGATGAGACTCGTCGCCTGGCCTCTTTGGCCATCGAAACACAAAAGAAGCGAGTCAAGACTCACTTCGATCAGACCATATGTCCACGTTCTTTTGTTGAGGGAGATTTAGTCCTGCTCTATGATCAGGCAAAAGATAAGCTAGGAGCAGGAAAGCTCGAGTCTATGTGGCTAGGCCCTTACATTGTCAAGAAAGTTTTGCAGAAAGGGGCCTACGAGCTAATTGATTATGAAGGGAACCCTCTTGGGAAGCCCCGAAATGGGCTATATTTGAAAAAGTACTATGCGTGATGCTGGTACATTTTATTTTGTACATACATGTACTCTAGCAAGTGTGTTGTGTGTGTGTGTGTGTCAGTTTTAAAGGTGTAACTGCTACTTATTGTGTTTTTCACTTCTTGTGCAGATGTCTGATGCACCTTATGTTGGTTTCGCTGATGGTGCCTGCCGCAGTACTCGCAATTTGTCCTCTGCGGCGTGGGTGATCTACGATCCTCATGGCGAGCTGATAGATTGTCAAGGTGTGTGTTTGGGTCGTACTACTAACAATGTCGCCGAATACTGTGCTGTAATCGAGCTACTTGCTGAAGCAATTAATCTCGGCATTCGTGCATTGGTAGTGAACCTGGACTCTCAACTTGTCGTCCACCAGCTCAACGGGCAGTATTCCGTCAGAGACCATCGTATTCTAAGGTTGTATTTACGTGTGAGATTGTTAGAAAGGAACTTTGATTTTATCACATATCAACATATTCCACGACAATTAAACACATTATCTGATGCATTGGCCAATCATGTATTAGATAGACATTTGCGTAATTTGTAACCAAAACAGTATACAAGCAAGCACATGAAAACACAATAATAAACCATAGGCATATGTATATATATACATGTGTCTCATAATGTTTGCGCCACGTGAATTACATAATCCAAAAAATAATATATGTCCAAATCTCATATGGCCGCTGACAACATGTCTCTCAAAAATATGCAAAAATGAAACCTAGGCGTCTAATCACGGTGATGCTCATGATAGCATGTCACCGCTCGCACCAAACATCTCAACAGATGATGGAGGCGAGTAGATAGTCCCACTGTGTGCCTCTGGTACGCTCTGGGCACATCTACCAATCTGGCATAATCTGGAATCCCTCGAGTAAGTGCCTCAAGGTTCTGTACTAGATCGTCACCCGCATCACCCTCTACCTGAGGGTCGGCTGCAGGTTGTGCCCTCCGTGCTATGTGAGACAAGTCAGCTGGTCGCTCTGCACCAACATCTGCATACATATATATATCTGTTGTCAGAGACTGGCATGTATTGCAAAAAAAAACTTAAATACATAAAAACATCAAAAACACAAAGAGTTCTTACCTAGCTCCTCGTCCCAGTCTTCTCCCGCAGGCAATGGGAGATCTGGATCTCCAGTAAAATCAGTGCCCGCATAGGGCCAGTCCTCTATGACGATCATCTGGTGACAGAGCCAAATGAAGAACTCAGGCCTCCAGGCCATCTGCTGGCCCCCTCCTCCTCTGGGCATGAGTTCTGCCCATCGAGTCAACCTCGGCTCCCGTGGCACTGGATCTGCCACTATACCTCCCTGAATCCGGAATATCGGCAATCGCTCCAAGAAGAAAGATACCACGATGGATCCATATCCGAACTGTTTGTTGCCATCACACTTACACTTGGTAAGTTGCCTCTTGATATTTGTCGTCACTGTCGCGGCCCAATCAAATAGTGTAGGTTGGAGACACTCGGTTGCCAGCAGCAAATGATTCTTGCTGGCTGATGAGCCCCAAAAATGGACAATTATTTGGGCTCATTCAACCTCCTAAGTTGACTTAATCCACCATTCTCATTAGTTTATTGCATGTTTTTTATTATATTTATGTTAATAGAGTGAATTTGGTTAGTCATTATGCCAACAAGTCTAATGGGTGCTTTGTGTAGCCTTTTTGGTCAACTTGGAGACAAAATTGAAGGTCTTAATGAGCACTTGGCAGCCAAATTCGTGGGAGAACAAGCTAGAGGATTTGTAGGAAGGTGTCCCCTTCATTTATGGGCCCTTACCTCGAATTCTCCACCATCAGCTCGGAGTTCAAGGGCCACTGAATCAATCAGCACAAGGGCAGCCAAGCAAGTCAAGTAGGACTGCTGTTAACTCCAAGTCTTGGGCAGCCGAGTCCCTAAATTGTAGGAGGACTGTTGGGTCCCCAAATTGTATAAATAAGAGGGCTGAGGGCCTCATTTCAGTTAGTCATTTTGGGGAGCTAGTGGTTAGTCATTTTGTAGCTGGTAGATTAGTCATTGCATAGTCTTGTTGTAGTCATTTTATAGTTTGATTTTTATGCAATAGATTAGTTTTGCTGTCAGCTCATTTTCAAGTTCTCCTTGTGGACAGTTTTGATGTAACTCTTCATTCTTGATTAATAAATATGAATCCAGCTTTGCACCAGCTCTAAATCTCTCTTGGGAGGCTGTAGCTCTTGGGGTTGGGCCCATCTCAACCGCTCAGTACCTCCCTTGTTTATCTTTATGTGTTTGCTGCGTTCTTAAAATGAAATCTGCTCTTTAGATCTTGCTTTGTTATTTTGGTTGTTTTTGATGGTTAAAGTAGATTTTATGGTTAGAATCGATTGGTAGGAGTTTTTAATGCATTTAGATCTTTTTGAATGTTCTTACTCACGTGATGTACATGGTTCTCTTTCCAAACAAAGCTGTTGTTTATTCATTTCATTGACGGTTGGATTAAGTTAGCTAGGACTCGGTTTGTTTGCAAGGATTCATTGATTCGTTTGAATGAGCATTGTACAAGGCATCCCTATCACCTTCATCACCTCCTCGTTCATCTGATCCTCGTCTAGATCAGCTCCTCCATCACCAAGTCTGTTTCCTCATCTCCCATCTGCTCTTTTGCCACGTAACCCTACCTTCTTGCTTTTCCATTGCCTACACCTTCGTTGATGCAAGTCAGCCTTCCACATCATCTCACCACTCCATCCATCAGTTCCTGGGTCACTTCAGACCCCCATCCTACCTCCATAATTATCCATGCATCTTCCATCAACCATCCATCCTCAAACATCCCATTTCAAAACATCCTGTAGAAGAATTGCAGAACATCCTGTAGAAACCCCTGCAGACTTCCTGTAGAAGTTCATAAACACGGTTGCATGTCATCCAGACTTTGTGAAACTCTCAGAAAGAATGTTAGAGATCCCTTAGACCCTCTCTGTACCATCCCAACCTTTCCCAAAGCATTTCATCCCTTGATCCATCCCTGCACAGTGGAAAACTAGTTAGAAGCTCATGCATGATAATTTCAACAACTTAAGAAAAAATACAAAAATATGTTTTCTTCAGATAGTAATAACTTAGACACATGCATTTTACCTTCTTAGAAGTAATGGCATCTCTTTCAGTAGTTTGCATGCTCTCCTTTGCATCAGTAGGACTAGCTGGTAGAATTAGGGTTTGCTAGGGTTTGTGTTTCTTTTTGGCTTTCAGTTTCTTTCTGCAAGTAGATTAGCTTCCTTTGAGTTCGCTTTCGTCCATCAATTAAAAAGCTTCTTCTAAGAGCTCATAGAAGTTGGCTTAAGCTCCTAGCGGACTTGTGCCAGCTGACCAAGTGACAGCTGCGACAAGAGCTAGTACTTGTGCATACAGCACCGTCGCTTCCAAGTTTGTTACGAACAACCGGGTTGATAAAATTAAAGAAGGAAGCTCCAGGAGTTGTAGCATTATTGCTACAATACTGGAGCCCACCACTAGCCTCGTGGGGCGCCTGTACCCCACGATGGATCCATATCCGAACTGTTTGTTGCCATCACGCTTACACTTGGTAAGTTGCCTCTTGATATTTGTCGTCACTGCCGTGGCCCAATCAAATAGTGTAGGTTGGAGACACTCGGTTGCCAGCAGCAAATGATTCTTGCTGGCTGATGAGCCCCAAAAATGGACAATTATTTGGGCTCATTCAACCTCCTAAGTTGACTTAATCCACCATTCTCATTAGTTTATTGCATGTTTTTTATTATATTTATGTTAATAGAGTGAATTTGGTTAGTCATTATGCCAACAAGTCTAATGGGTGCTTTGTGTAGCCTTTTTGGTCAACTTGGAGACAAAATTGAAGGTCTTAATGAGCACTTGGCAGCCAAATTCGTGGGAGAACAAGCTAGAGGATTTGTAGGAAGGTGTCCCCTTCATTTATGGGCCCTTACCTCGAATTCTCCACCATCAGCTCGGAGTTCAAGGGCCACCGAATCAATCAGCACAAGGGCAGCCAAGCAATTCAAGTAGGACTGCTGTTAACTCCAAGTCTTGGGCAGCCGAGTCCCTAAATTGTAGGAGGACTGTTGGGTCCCCAAATTGTATAAATAAGAGGGCTGAGGGCCTCATTTCAGTTAGTCATTTTGGGGAGCTAGTGGTTAGTCATTTTGTAGCTGGTAGATTAGTCATTGCATAGTCTTGTTGTAGTCATTTTATAGTTCGATTTTTATGCAATAGATTAGTTTTGTTGTCAGCTCATTTTCAAGTTCTCCTTGTGGACAGTTTTGATGTAACTCTTCATTCTTGATTAATAAAGATGAATCCAGCTTTGCACCAGCTCTAAATCTCTCTTGGGAGGCTGTAGCTCTTGGGGTTGGGCCCATCTCAACCGCTCAGTACCTCCCTTGTTTATCTTTATGTGTTTGTTGCGTTCTTAAAATGAAATCTGCTCTTTAGATCTTGCTTTGTTATTTTGGTTGTTTTTGATGGTTAAAGTAGATTTTATGGTTAGAATCGATTGGTAGGAGTTTTTCATGCATTTAGATCTTTTTGAATGTTCTTACTCACGTGATGTACATGGTTCTCTTTCCAAACAAAGCTGTTGTTTATTCATTTCATTGACGGTTGGATTAAGTTAGCTAGGACTCGGTTTGTTTGCAAGGATTCATTGATTCGTTTGAATGAGCATTGTGCAGGGCATCCCTATCACCTTCATCACCTCCTCGTTCATCTGAGCCTCGTCCAGATCAGCTCCTCCATCACCAAGTCTGTTTCCTCATCTCCCATCTGCTCTTTTGCCACGTAACCCTACCTTCTTGCTTTTCCATTGCCTACACCTTCGTTGATGCAAGTCAGCCTTCCACATCATCTCACCACTCCATCCATCAGTTCCTGGGTCACTTCAGACCCCCATCCTACCTCCATAACCATCCATGCATCTTCCATCAACCATCCATCCTCAAACATCCCATTTCGAAACATCCTGTAGAAGAATTGCAGAACATCCTGTAGAAACCCCTGCAGACTTCCTGTAGAAGTTCATAAACACGGTTGCATGTCATCCAGACTTTGTGAAACTCTCAGAAAGAATGTTAGGGATCCCTTAGACCCTCTCTGTACCATCCCAACCTTTCCCAAAGCATTTCATCCCTTGATCCATCCCTGCACAGTGGAAAACTAGTTAGAAGCACATGCATGATAATTTCAACAACTTAAGCAAAAATACAAAAATATGTTTTCTTCAGATAGTAATAACTTAGACACATGCATTTTACCTTCTTAGAAGTAATGGCATCTCTTTCAGTAGTTTGCATGCTCTCCTTTGCATCAGTAGGACTAGCTGGTAGAATTAGGGTTTGCTAGGGTTTGTGTTTCTTTTTGGCTTTCAGTTTCTTTCTGCAAGTAGATTAGCTTCCTTTGAGTTCGCTTTCGTCCATCAATTAAAAAGCTTCTTCTAAGAGCTCATAGAAGTTGGCTTAAGCTCCTAGCGGACTTGTGCCAGCTGACCAAGTGACAGCTGCGACAAGAGCTAGTACTTGTGCATACAGCACCGTCGCTTCCAAGTTTGTTACGAACAACCGGGTTGATAAAATTAAAGAAGGAAGCTCCAGGAGTTGTAGCATTATTGCTACAATACTGGAGCCCACCACTGGCCTCGTGGGGCGCCTGTACCCCAGTCGTCCGTGTGATAGTGAACAATATCACTCGTAGCACCAGGTCAGGAACCGTGATAATATCTACTTTGGCACTGTTTGATCCAAACTGTGCCCCAGGACAAACTCGTTCCATCACCTCCCCCATCTTCTCCCCGGAGGGCCTACTACCAATCAAGATGGGCCATGCACCTCTCCGTGATAGTCCAGTGATAAAGTAGACATCGGAAACATCTAACTCCAAGGTCTGATCTTTCAGGCGGAATACCTGATCCTCCGTATCCCAAGCATCCACGATAAATCGTAGCAACTCAGGTTGTGCACGTAAGTAGGAGGTGAGGAAGAATTTCTTCAAGCCGCAGTCTCTCAAAGCATCCATGCATGCATCATTTTCCATTGCCATGGCATCTATGGCCTCATGCTCTCTTTCTCTCCATTCTATAGCCATTCTGACGAATCCCTGCAACCATAAAGTCGAAATTTTCATCATTAGATCACTGGTGAAATCAAAATTGAGAGAAATTTGCAAAATCAACGGTCAAATTTGTGGGAAATTTAGGTCGCGCAGTTGGCGCGACTGTTTTTAAAACAGTCGCGCCTCCTTTGGGCAAAAAATCCCATTGGCGCGATACCGAGCGGGAAACTCGCGCCAATGGCGCAACCCTAAGAATTTGCAATTCCTCTGGCAGAGGACTAATCTATGGATAAAAAAATGAAAGAATGGAATGAAAATGAAGCTAAGGATGAGGCCTCTTACCTGCTTCAGACGGAGGCTCGAATGCTCTCCTGGATTGATCGCAATCAACAGTTGAAGTTTGCACCCAAAACCCTCCAATGGTAAACTCACAAGGTAAAAAGTGAAAAGTAAATTTATTTTTTACCATTTCACTATTTATAGCATTTTTTGACCTAAAAATACATTAAAAATGATATTTTTTGGGTATTTTTGGAATATATTTATGTCGAAGTGGGTTTTACGCTGTTTTTTGTATGATGACAGGGGTTGGTGCAACTCAAGCAACGAAACGAGCTCCTTTTTCTACTTTTTCAAGCTCGGTAAAACATGTGAAAAGGTTACTTTAAGGTCCGCTTTTAGCTCTTTTCTGACCGTTTAAAGAGGAAAAGATCGCCGAGTTACTCCTCTTGACTCATTAAACGTTAATAAGGGGCGGTCGTTTTAAGTTCTTTTTGTCGACCGTTAAAACATAAAAAGATTACCGGGTTTTTGTCGTTTCAAACTCGTTAATGGTTACGAAACGACGTGGTTTTGATCGCTTTTTTAATTTTTCAGGTCGAAATCACTATTTATGAAAAGTACTCCTCGATCGTAATGGTCGGGCGGTTCTTTCGAGCATTGTTTTATACTTTTTCGGGCTCAAGAGACACAACTTTACGAAAAAGGACACCCCTGGAGTTTCCTTTTCTGCTGTCTTTTCAAACTCTCTAAACATGAAAAGACGTCGAGTTCTTCCTTTGTCAGACTCGTTAAAACCTGATGACATCGGATTTTGTCGAAATGACACACCACAAGCACATGTTATCCCCATCAAGCTTGTTAAAAATAATTGGGGTACTCGCCAGAAATGGCGGGGGAAAAAAGGAACCATAATTACTGTCGTGTCGGCAGTATGTCGCTCTTGAACATGGCATTTCTCTGTTTTCGTGTCTGGGTGGGGATATCTCATCTCATTTTTCACTTGCCTCCGTGGATTTGGGTAATCCTGTTTGACCTCTCATCTTCTCATTGCCTCGTCACCATGACCTCTGATACATTGATGTCAAATACTGCCAATTCCACTATCGTGCCGCCGATATGTTCAAGAGAATTTGACCTCTGCAAAGAAACAACCTCCCTCTGATAGCTCGCACAATCTTGATTCACAACATTATCTCTCTGTCTCATGTCGATGATGTGGGAAACATTATGGCCCACCTTCGATCAAGGTCACTTCCTGTCAACTTCAGCTCATTATCCAGGAAGCTGATCTAGAGACTCCCTTCCGGTGCCTTGGAGCCTGCATGCCTCAATGGTAGGTTCTTCGTGTTCGACGTGAGGTTTTCATCATTGGCCTCCGATCGAATGATTCTACGGGTGTTCGATGTCAGATCACTAATTCGCACACCGTAGATTGTACCTGTAGTACCTTGAGGGCCATTGTCATTATTGGTGGTACCTCTCGCGTCTGTTAACAGTTTCCAATATTGACTGGTAATCAGACGATGTTCATGCATGTTCGACTTCAACTCATATATTCGCATTCTTAAACTTGTACTTTTTTTTGGGTCGAGATGGAGCGCAAGACCCTGGATTGTGTCTGTTGTAATCCAGGCGTGATTCTTGATACATGACTCATTCACTGGATGGCTGCGACCATACCTGAGTCGATGCACTGATCCTAACCAGATGGCTGCATCCATACTATGGATCTAGATTATTATGTACTCTCTTATGGATGGTTGTGACCATACCACATACATCATGTACTTGAGCTATCAGTTGTATCTCTTAATGCAGATTCTCGGCGACAGCTACATGTGTTCTTGTAAAGCATTTCACCCCTCTCTCTCTCTCGGGCCTCATACTTTAGGGGGCATCTGTTACACAGTAATTTGTCACCATTGGTCACCGTCCCTGTTACCCCTGTTTCCGTACGTTGGAGGACGCATTCCGGGACCTGTGAGCAGTGACATAACCTAAAAACACTTGCATTATGTTCCCCTGAGTATGTACTTCATGTTCCCTGAAGACACCTTCTGAAAAATATCCCTGAAAAGTTCCCTTTTCCCATTAGCGCGGGTCCACAATGTCTTACCCGTGCCAATCACTGAGATCCTCAAAAGAGGGTGCGACCATTGGCGCTCTATCTTAGAACAACACCCGCGCCAACCAAGTTTGGTAATGATTTTTGACAAACGCGCGCCCAGATGTTTTTTCCCTTCAGATCACGAAGTCTTTTGAGGATAAAGTTTATCTGATAGAGGTTGAGAGTCATCATCTATCCTTGACATCTATCCACAGCGGCTTTTCGGAGATAATGCCAATCCACAATGGGTGTCCTGATGCATTGTATCTTCCTCCCTTCTCCATCTATAAAAGTCTGTCCTCATGCATTAGACAAGCTAGTTTTTGAGTAATGCTAGTTGTGATAACGCTTGTCTTGAGTGATAGTAAGAGTCTTGAAGCATAGGGAGGTTATGCTGCCGGAAGTCTGAGAGAGAGAAGGTCTATTGCAAGACATATATAGCTGCTCGCCCAGCCAGAGGAGAGGTTCAACGTCAGAACCTTGGTTTTATCTTTCTCTGTTCATTATTCATTAATAAACAACTACTATTATGGTTCCGATCTTACTGTTCATTATGATAATGCTTGATCTATTTCCTTTCTGACTGAAATATAGTTGTATTTTAGTGGATTTTACGCTTGTTCTCGTTTTGTTCTTTGCATGTGCAGGTATCCATACGCGGGGATCGCAAGGATTGTGACCTGCCGGAGCGAGGGAACGAGAGAATCAACTCTTCTTCGACATTAGCGTTGGACTCCAGGTTGGTTCTCGTAATCCACTTTCAGTATGCAACTAAGAACTTGCATAGTAGCGTGAATTGATTGTTGCTAGACCCATTTTTGGCTAGTGGGATCGCCTCTGTCCGCAGAGGGGATTTACCTCTCCAACAATTTGGCAGTTTGCTCCTTGTCCCCCATTACAAACACCTATTCAGATTTATCAGGTGTCTTCTGAAGGGAATATGGCAAATATTACACAAACCCAGCCTATCGACATCTCTGTGAAACTAGGGATTGTCGAGCATCTTCACATTGGAGTCACTTGTAGTCCGGAGGAGATTCAACTTTATTCTAATCTTTTTCGCGAATTTCGTGACGTTTTTGCATGGTCCTATGAAGAAATGCCCGGCATTGATCCTAGCATAGTGGTGCATGAGATAATCACGTACCCAGGTGCTAAGCCTGTTCGTCAACGTTTACGCCCTGTACACCCCCGAAAGGCTGCAGCGATTAAGGCCGAGGTAGAGAAGCTTCTTAAAGCCGGTTTTATTTATCTTATTCTGCTCACAGATTGGGTTTCAAATATCGTACCTGTGACTAAAAAATAGGGTACAATCCGTGTTTGTGTCGATTATCGTGATATAAATCGAGCCTATCCTAAAGATAATTTTCCCACACCATTCATTGATCAAATTATTGACGAGTGTGCCGGAAGTGAAATGTATTCTTTTATGGACGATTTTTCTGGCTATAACCAGATCAATATTACTCCCGCTGATCAACACAAAACTGCCTTTATCTGTCCATGGGGCACTTTTGCCTATAAGAAGCTCCCTTTTGGTCTTAAAAATGCCGGTGCTACCTTCCAGCGTGTAATGTCTTATGCGTTCCATGACATTCGACACATTGTACAGCTTTACCTGGATGATCTCCCTGCTCATTCAGCCAAACATCAGGACCACCCTAAGCACCTTCGTGAAATCTTTCTTCGCTGTCGATACTATCGAATCAGGCTTAATCCTCACAAATGTGTCTTCTGCGTTGAATCTGGCCGACTTCTCGGGTTTGTCGTTTCCCGAGAGGGCATCCATTTGGATCCCCTTAAAGTCGAGGCTATAGTGAATCTTCCTCCCCCTGCTTCTTTACAGCAATTGCAAAGCTTGCAGGGTAAAGCAAATTTTTTACGTCGTTTCATTCCAAACTATGCCGAGGTGGCCAAAGGTTTTACACGATTACTAAAGCGCGATGTCCCATTTCATTGGGATACCACTGCTCAGGAATATTTTGAGCGTCTCAAGGGCCTCCTTGTTTCTGCTCCATTGCTCCGTCCTCCGAATTATTATCGCGACTACACTCTATATTTGGCCACCGCCGACACCACCATCAGCATGGTTCTTGTCCAAACTGATGATGATGACACTGAGCATGTTATCTATTATCTCAGCCGCAACCTTTTAGATACGGAAACTCGATATGCTTACATCGAGAAGTTGGCTTTGGCCGTTGTTTGTGTTGTCCAACGTTTCCGTCATTATATTCTGCTGCGTACTACTACTGTGATTTCTGACTGCAACCCCATGACGTATATATTGTCACGCCAGTTGCTGGGGGGCAAGTACTCAAAGTGGATTGTTATCCTCCAAGAGTTTGACTTGGAATTTACCACTTCCAAGTCCAAGAAATCCCTTGTATTTGCTGAGTTAATTTGCTCTTTGCCATCTTCTTCCCCAACCTCCCACGTCGAGGATCAAATTCCGGATGAGACCTTATTCCTCATTAGCACCCTCGATCCATGGTACGGAGATATAATTATATATCTGCAAACGTCCTCCTTTCGCCCAGGCGTGTCCAAAGACGCTCGGCGAAGGATTCGTCATCAATCTCAACCATACCGTATCATTGGGGATACATTATATCGTCTCGGCGCCGACTCTGTTCTCCGCCGTTGTCTTACTCTCGAGGAGGCTAAGCGGGTCTTGAATGACTGCCACTCCGGTGCCTGTGGCGGTCATATGTCCGGATATGCTACTGCCCAAAAAATCCTTCGTGCTGGCTACTTTTGGCCCTCTATCTTCAAGGATTGCATCCTTGCCGTCCGTTCTTGTCATGAGTGCCAGATATACCAGCGGAAAATGCGAGCGCCTCCTGCTCTTTTGCACCCTGTTGTCACCGTCGGCCCTTTTGCAAAATGGGGCATTGATTATATGACCTATAACCCTCGCTCAGCCGGGGGGCATGGGTTTATTATCGTTGTCGTCGATTACTTTACTAAATGGGCCGAGGCGATGCCTACATTAACTGAAGACGGTCACACAGCGGCGCAATTTTTATTTAATCATGTTATTTCGCGATTTGGTGTCCCTCAAGCCATCGTCACTGATCACGGGAAGCATTTCCGTAATCATATGATGTCGGAATAAACAACCCAGCTAGGCTTGCAACACGATAGTTCAACTCCATACTACCCTCAGTCCAATGGCCAAGTTGAAGCTATCAATAAGATTTTGGTTACAATGCTTCAACGTACCATTGGCATGCATAAGTCTAACTGGCATTTGATGTTGTTCCCTGCCTTGTGGGCCTACCGAACCTCTGTGAAGGATGCCACTGGTTTCACTCCATTTCAACTAGTTTATGGACTAGAGGCTACCCTTCCAATTGAATGTGAAATCCCTTCATTAAAATTAGCTGTCGAGCTACTTCCCAACACCACTCCGTTAGAAGAACGCCTTATTTACTTAGAACGGCTAGATGAGACTCGTCGCCTGGCCTCTTTGGCCATCGAAACACAAAAGAAGCGAGTCAAGACTCACTTCGATCAGACCGTACGTCCACGTTCTTTTGTTGAGGGAGATTTAGTCCTGCTCTATGATCAGGCAAAAGATAAGCTAGGAGCAGGAAATCTCGAGTCTATCTGGTTAGGCCCTTACATTGTCAAGAAAGTTTTGCAGAAAGGGGCCTACGAGCTAATTGATTATGAAGGGAACCCCCTTGGGAAGCCCCGAAATGGGCTATATTTGAAAAAGTACTATGCGTGATGCTGGTACATTTTATTTTGTACATACATGTACTCTAGCAAGTGTGTTGTGTGTGTGTGTGTGTCAGTTTTAAAGGCGTAACTGCCACTTATTGTGTTTTTCGCTTCTTGTGCAGATGTCTGATACACCTTATGTTGGTTTCGCTGATGGTGCCTGCCGCAGTACTCGCAATTTGTCCTCTGCGGCGTGGGTGATCTCGATCCTCATGGCAAGCTGATAGATTGTCAGGGTGTGTGTTTGGGTCGTACTACTAACAATGTCGCCGAATACTGTGCTGTAATCAAGCTACTTGCTTAAGCAATTAATCTCGGCATTCGTGCATTGGTAGTGAACCTGGACTCTCAACTTGTCGTCCACCAGCTCAACGGGCAGTATTCCGTCAGAGACCATCGTATTCTAAGGTTGTATTTACGTGTGAGATTGTTAGAAAGGAACTTTGATTTTATCACATATCAACATATTCCACGACAATTAAACACATTATCTGATGCATTGGCCAATCATGTATTAGATAGACATTTGCGTAATTTGTAACCAAAACAGTATACAAGCAAGCACATGAAAACACAATAATAAACCATAGGCATATGTATATATATACGTGTGTGTCATAATGTTTGCGCCACGCGCATTACATAATCCAAAAAATAATACATGTCCAAATCTCATACGGCCGCTGACAACATGTCTCTCAAAAATATGCAAAAATGAAACCTAGGCGTCTAATCACGGTGATGCTCATGATAGCATGTCACCGCTCGCACCAAACGTCTCAACAGACGATGGACGCGAGTAGATACTCCCACCGTGTGCCTCTGGTACGCTCTGGGCACGTCTGCCAATCTGGCATAATCTGGAATCCCTCGAGTAAGTGCCTCAAGGTTCTGTACTAGATCGTCACCCGCATCACCCTCTACCTGAGGGTCGGCTGCAGGTTGTGCCCTCCGTGCTATGTGAGACAAGTCAGCTGGTCGCTCTGCACCAACATCTGCATACATATATATATCTGTTGTCAGAGACTGGCATGTATTACAAAAAAAAAACTTAAATACATAAAAACATCAAAAACACAAAGAGTTCTTACCTAGCTCCTCGTCCCAGTCTTCTCCCGCAGGCAATGGGAGATCTAGATCTCCAGTAAAATCAGTGCCCGCATAGGGTTAGTCCTCTATGACGATCATCTGGTGACGGAGCCAAATGAAGAACTCGGGCCTCCAGGCCATCTGCTGGCCCCCTCCTCCTCTGGGCATGAGTTCTGCCCATCGAGTCAACCTCGGCTCCCGTGGCACTGGATCTGCCACTATACCTCCCTGAATCCGGAATATCGGCAGTCGCTCCAGGAAGAAAGATACCACGATGGATCCATATCCAAACTATTTGTTGCCATCACGCTTACACTTGGTAAGCTGCCTCTTGATATTTGTCGTCACTGCCGTGGCCCAATCAAACAGTGTAGGTTGGAGACACTCGGTTGCCAGCAGCAAATGATTCTTGCTGGCCTCGTGGGGCACCTGTACCCCAGCCGTCCGTGTGATAGTGAATAATATCACTCGTAGCACCAGGTCGGGAACCGTGATAATATCTACTTTGGCACTGTTTGATCCAAACTGTGCCCCAGGACAAACTCGTTCCATCACCTCCCCCATCTTCTCCCCGGAGGGCCTACTACCAGTCAAGATGGGCCGTGCACCTCTCCGCAATAGTCCAATGATAAAGTAGACATCGGAAACATCTAACTCCAAGGTCTGATCTTTCAGGTGGAATACCTGATCCTCCGTATCCCAAGCATCCACGATAAATCGTAGCAACTCAGGTTGTGCACGTAAGTAGGAGGTGAGGAAGAATTTCTTCAAGCCGCAGTCTCTCAAAGCATCCATGCATGCATCATCTTCCATTGCCATGGCATCTATGGCCTCATGCTCTCTTTCTCTCCATTCTATAGCCATTCTGACGAATCCCTGCAACCATAAAGTCGAAATTTTCATCATTAGATCATTGGTTAAATCAAAATTGAGAGAAATTTGCAAAATCAACGGTCAAATTTGTGGGAAATTTAGGTCGCGCGGTTGGCGCGACTGTTTTTAAAATAGTCGCGCCAAGGTCGCGCCTTCTTTGGGCAAAAAATCCCATTGGCGCGATCCCGAGCGGGAAACTCGCGCCAATAGCGCAACCCTAATAATTTGCAATTCCTCTGGCAGAGGCATAATCTATGGATAAAAAACTAAAAGAATGGAATGAAAATGAAGCTAAGGATGAGACCTCTTACCTGCTTCAGACGGCGCCTCGAATGCTCTCCTGGATTGATCGCAATTAGCAGTTGAAGTTTGCACCCAAAACCCTCCAATGGTAAACTCACAAGGTAAAAAGTGAAAAGTAAATTTATTTTTTACCATTTCACTATTTATAGCATTTTTTGACCTAAAAATACATTAAAAATGATATTTTTTGGGTATTTTTGGAATATATTTATGTCGAAGTGGGTTTTACATTGTTTTTGGTATGATGACAGTGGTTGGTGCAACTCAAGCAACGAAACGAGCTCCTTTTTCTACTTTTTCAAGCTCGGTAAAACATGTGAAAAGGTTACTTTAAGGTCCGCTTTTAGCTCTTTTCTGACCGTTTAAAGAGGAAAAGATTGCCGAGTTACTCCTCTTGACTCGTTAAACGTTAATAAGGGGCGGTCGTTTTAAGTTCTTTTTGTCGACCGTTAAAACATAAAAAGATTACCGGGTTTTTGTCGTTTCAAACTCGTTAATGGTTACGAAACGACGTGGTTTTGATCGCTTTTTTACTTTTTCAGGTCGAAATCACTATTTATGAAAATTACTCCTCGATCGTAATGGTCGGGCGGTTCTTTCGAGCATTGTTTTATACTTTTTCGGGCTCGAGAGACACAACTTTACAAAAAAGGACACCCCTGGAGTTTCCTTTTATGCTGTCTTTTCAAACTCTCTAAACATGAAAAGACGCCGAGTTCTTCCTTTGTCAGACTCGTTAAAACCTGATGACATCGGATTTTGTCGAAATGACACACCACAAGCACATGTTATCCCCATCAAGCTTGTTAAAAATAATTGGGGTACTCGCCAGAAATGGCGGGGGAAAAAAGGAACCATAATTACCGTCATGTCGGCAGTATGTCGCTCTTGAACATGGCACTTCTCTGTTTTCGTGTCTGGGTGGGGATATCTCATCTCATTTTTTCACTTGCCTCCGTGGATTTGGGTAATCCTGTTTGACCTCTCATCTGCTCATTGCCTCGTCACCATGACCTCTGATACATTGATTTCAAATACTGCCAATTCCACTGTCGTGCCGCCGATATGTTCAAGAGAAGTTGACCTCTGCAAAGAAACAACCTCCCTCTGATAGCTCGCACAATCTTGATTCACAACATTATCTCTCTGTCTCATGTTGATGATGTGGGAAACATTATGGCCCACCTTCGATCAAGGTCACTTCCTGTCGACTTCAGCTCATTATCCAGGAAGCTGATCTAGAGACTCCCTTCCGGTGCCTTGGAGCCTGCATGCCTCAATGGCAAGTTCTTCCTGTTCGACGTGAGGTTTTCATCATTGGCCTCCGATCGAATGATTCTACGGGTGTTCGACGTCAGATCACTAATTCGCACGCCGTAGATTGTACCTGTAGTACCTTGAGGTCCATTTTCATTATTGGTGGTACCTCTCACGTCTGTTAACAGTTTCCAATATTGACTGGTAATCAAACGATGTTCATGCATGTTCGACTTCAGCTCATATATTCGCATGCTTGAACTTGTACTTTTGTTCGGGTCGAGATGGAGCGCAAGACCCTGGATTGTGTCTGTTGTAATCCAGGCGTGATTCTTGATACATGACTCATTCACTGGATGGCTGCGACCATACCTAAGTCGATTCACTGATCCTAACCAGATGGTTGTGTCCATACTATGGATCTAGATTATTATGTACTCTCTTATGGATGGCTGCAACCATACCACATACATCATGTACTTGAGCTATCAGTTGTATCTCTTAATGCAGATTCTCGGCGGCAGCTACATGTGTTCTTGTAAAGCATTTCACCCCTCTCTCTCTCTCGGGCCTCATACTTTAGGGGGCATCTGTTACACAGTAATTTGTCACCATTGGTCACCGTCCCTGTTACCCCTGTTTCCGTACATTGGAGGACGCATTCCGGGACCTGTGAGCAGCGACATAACCTAAAAACACTTGCATTATGTTCCCCTGAGTATGTACTTCATGTTCCCTGAAGACACCTTCTGCAAAAAATCCCTGAAAAGTGCCATTTTCCCATTAGCGCGGGTCCACAATGTCTTACCCGCGCCAATCACTGAGATCCTCAAAAGAGGGTGCGACCATTGGCGCTCTGTCTTAGAACAACACTCGCGCCAACCAAGTTTGGTAATGATTTTTGACCAACGCGCGCCCAGATGTTTTTTCCCTTCAGATCACGAAGTCTTTTGAGGATAAAGTTTATCTGATAGAGGTCGAGAGTCATCATCTATCCTTGACATCTATCCACAGCGGCTTTTCGGAGATAATGCCAATCCACAATGGGTGTCTTGATGCATTGTATCTTCCTCCCTTCTCCATCTATAAAAGTCTGTCCTCATGCATTAGACAAGCTAGTTTTTGAGTAATGCTAGTCGTGATAACGCTTATCTTGAGTGATATTAAGAGTCTTGAAGCATAGGGAGGTTATGCTGCCGGAAGTCTGAGAGAGATAAGGTCTATTGCAAGACATATATAGCTGCTCGCCCAGCCAGAGGAGAGGTTCAACGTCAGAACCTTGGTTGTATCTTTCTCTGTTCATTATTCATTAATAAACGACTACTATTATGGTTCTGATCTTACTGTTCATTATGATAATGCTTGATCTATTTCCTTTCTGACTGAAATATAGTTGTATTTTAGTGGATTTTACGCTTGTTCTCATTTCGTTCTTTGTATGTGCAGGTATCCATACGCGGGGATCGCAAGGATTGTGACCTGCCGGAGCGAGGGAACGGGAGAATCAACTCTTCTTCGACATTAGCGTTGGACTCCAGGTTGGTTCTCGTAATCCACTTTCAGTATGCAACTAAGAACTTGCTTAGTAGCGTGAATTGATTTTTGCTAGACCCATTTTGGGCTAGTGGGATCGCCTCTGTCCGCAGAGGGGATTTACCTCTCCAACAACCCATAACCAATCTATATATTTGAACGATAATTTGGAATGGTATGCTTGCTGGTAAATGGGGTCTGCCTAGTTGATTCCAGTCGAAGGATACAACTAGGTTGCTTGGAGGTGGGACCGAATACACGGCCTGGTACGACTCTAACGAACTTCCTTCCTGCGGTAAAGGAATGGGTAAATTGCCCTCATGTTTGTTGGAGTCTGTGCTTATGAAAAGAATTTGGACGGTGTCATCCTTGTTCTCTTCAGTGATTGTATTATCTGAAGATGAAACCTCTGGAGGCAAGACCGGGTCAACTGCCGCCTCGACCTTTTGACTTTCGTCTGGTATGGATCCAGATGGTTTATCTTCAATGATAGGTGCTTCAACCGACCACCTGAGCGGGCCAGCCGGATTTTCAACTAGTGACGGACTCGGCAAGATTTTTTTATATCCAGGAGGAAGTCGTAACGGTGAAACCGAACGATCATCCAAAACTCTTTTAGCTTCATCTAAGAAGGGACAACGGTGAACGGCATGATCGCCTTCACACAGTTTACAAGGAAATCCATATTTTCCTTTTTGTCCTGGGGCTTCACTTTCACTAGTCGACGGTGTGCTTTCAACATGATCATCAGAGGTTGATGACTCCGGGTTGTGCAATCTAGGAGACCAGTCCCTTAATATCCGGGGGATGCAAGGATAATCTCTGTGAAAGTGGTCTCCTTTGCAAATGACACATGGCGATTTAGGCCTGGTCGGTGCAGTGTGTGGATTTTCGTTAGACGACACTCGTTTTCCCCCACTCACCTTCGGCTCCTTCTTCTTCTTCTCTTTCTTCTTCTTTTCCTTCTTCTCCTCAGGAACTTGACTTTTGGCTTTACCAGCCCCATCAAGCGAAGAGGAAGGAGGAGAGGAAGAATTAGAGGAAGTAGAAGGTTGGTGGGCAACTCTGGACTCGTCTAATTGCTGATTCGATTGTTCAGGAATAGTGGTGTTCTGAACGACAGAGGTTGAGAAGAGCCATATAGGCAAACCAACTGTCAGTCCTGGAAGAGACAATGTGGCCATATGGGGTGCACCAACATCTCCCCAAGAGGAGAAGGGACTAGGATTTCCCCCAAGGGGAATTCCTCGGTTGGTAGACTCCATTTTCTCAACCCAAGATCAACGTAGGAAAGGGTAATGGATATTCCGTTTATAATAAATTTTTATACGCTTTGACACAACTTGTTTTTTCAGTTTTTAAGAGTCGAGAAAAAACAAAAGATGACTCTAGTCTCCTTCGATTTTTAATGAGCCTGAAGTGACAAGTGCTCAGATGGACCTTTTTCGTTAAGGAGTCTGAAAAGGAACGAAAGGGACTGCTCTGGAGATCTAGGTAGAGGGAGTACCAAACCAATCGCAAAACTGCAGAATACTTTTTACGGTACGACAGTCAATCTTCCCGAATGCTGTGTTCAGTGCATTGCGATCGATAGGGCGGCAGACACGGCTTCCTATGGATAAAGGATTTAAGCCTATAGGGGTCTCCCAAAATATACTCGACGGTACGTGGGAGCACAAGTCCGTACTGGCACTTATCATTTCAAAGTGGAGGAATCACCCAACCATCAGTGAGGACAACAGTTACCAGGCTTTACGACGCCGAAATACGTCTCTAGCCTAGACCTCTAAATGTTGTGCGTTAAGTTCCAAAGAGTTGTTAGATTCATTGAATTTATTTTAAGTTGATCTTGCTTATGAAGTTTGCCTTTTGGGTTCACCAAGAGATGTAGATGTAATTCCTAAAATGCAATCTAAAGATGATAAACAAACTTTTATCTCTTTTGTGCAATGAAAATCCTAGCTACTAGAGGAAAAGAAAGACACAATCTTTTCACAAAGAGCAAAGAGCACACTGTAAATGCACTTTCCTAAATCAAGCCAAACAGACTGTCAATATGCGAATGCACATGCATGTATTTGTTTTCGACTTTCTTAGTATTGATGCTAAAAAGAAAGTTGATGTACAAATCTGAATTTGCTTTCAAGCGACAAACATAAACAAGCTTCTTTTCGAAATCAAAAGATAGAGATGATTATGACACTTTATGATTTTGAAATGAATACTCGTTTTTGACACTAGAAAATCACAAATTCAAACCAAAGCAATAGTAACAGTATAATCGACCATGAACAGCAATCAAACTTTCTCCTATGATCGAAATCGACACTTGCGACAGATCTAAATCAAAGGACGACAGTACGAATATTCTACTTTTGCAATGGAAAACTGTAAATGACTCAACAAACACACAAAAACATCTACAGTTATTTTGTACAAAGGAGGTGGAATAACAACAAGGAAAAGGGGTTTTAAACAGACATATACTGATCACAGGCTGCAAAATTCAGAGACAAAACTGGAAAGAATGAAGCACAAGAACCTCAGCTGCACAGGTCTAGTCTGATCAACGCACCTGTAACACAGAGAAACTGCATTGCAGCGCAGGTTGCCCTTTCGGGAACTGCGTTGAAATGCAGCATCTCTTAACAGTACCTGCGCTAGGCCAGAAACGAGAATCTGTCC
Source organism: Pinus tabuliformis (assembly GCA_031772625.1). Lineage (NCBI taxonomy): Eukaryota > Viridiplantae > Streptophyta > Pinopsida > Pinales > Pinaceae > Pinus > Pinus tabuliformis. The sequence continues at coordinate 902,243,753 of CM062811.1, forward strand.
GGGTTCTGGGTCACGGTTTGCAGTTCAGTCTTTGGTTTTTGGCCGAGTAAAAGCAATCAGTAATGCACAATCAGGGGTAGATCTAAGGAGGGTCTAAGAGCTATCACAAGGGCAATCAGATCATTTGTGAATCAGCTGTTCAAATCATAAACAAATCCAGTGAATGGATTGAAGCAGCAGATGTCTACTTTGCATTTGTTATGGCAAATGCAGTTCGAATGCTACTTATAAGTTTATGAAACAAACAACAAAGAGATACACAAACAAACTAATTAGACATTCTCCCCAGTGGAGTCGCCATTTTGTTACCGGGAAAAGTGTCTATTTAGCACTGCTCTATCCCACTAAGGTGTGACAGCTGCCTTAGAAACAAACAGAGAAAACTACTTTTGTATTTCCTTTATGAACTATAGATAAAGAGGAGAAGAAAGAACCGACCTGTGTCTTGCACTAATCCTTTGATCCAATCCCTCTCTTCTTTGACAGCTTCCAGCTACCTGCTCCCTTACTTGCCCAGCTTCACCAAGTACCTGTAAGATCACAGAAGAAGAACACTATACAAAGACATGGATCTATATTCATAAACAACTTAGGATCAGATTTAAGTTAACCATACAAATGTAACAAGCATCAATGATACAAAAGCATGGAGGAAAAACTCAAATAGTTTTTATTGATAAACAAGAAGATCCAGGAGGAGTTACAACCGATGATTCCTGACCCAGCATCAACCTCCCAGCAAAGAAGCCCCTTGTCACCTCCAACAAAGCATAAATCACCCAATACTCTGATATTTGTCTCAAAACCAACAGCAATTCCTTGCAATGTGCAAAATTCCAGCCTCTGGATCTCTGGGATGAGGGATCCATATATAGATGTATGCAAGGAGGCTGAGTCAGCTTTTGATTTGATTAGTGTCTTCTCTCTGTCAGTTCTTGCTTCCACTTGGAGACTGAAGGCCTCTTACTCATCCTTGGTCGAATTCAGTGAGGCAAGTGTCATAGGAGAAGATTCTGGAAGCTTCCATTGTCTCTCCACCTCGCAGAATGGCACTGCCATTTGTCATTTCTCGCCCAACGCACCCTCATAGTGCATTTAGGTGCGTTGCAACGCACCTATCCAGTGTGTTTAGGTGCTATGCAATGCACCTAGCCAGTGGAGCAGCTGAAATGATCCTGTTTTGACTTATTCTGAGCAGTTTCTGGTGGAGAACTTCTGGGAGAAGTTGTAATTTGTTGACCTTGTTCCTTTAGGGGTTAGAACAACACTTTTAGGGACTTAGGAGCCCTTGGTTTATGGACATTTCATGCTTGGAGCTGTAAGGCACAAAAATGTCTATAACACCTTGGTATGGAGATATCATTGTCTATCTCCAGACTTCGAAGTTTCCCTCTACTTTCTCCAAGGATGAACGTCGAAAATTACGTCACCTGGCTAAAAACTATGTTATCATCGGTGACACATTATACCGTCGAGGGGTTGATTCAATCCTTCGGCGTTGTTTAACCTTAGAGGAAGCAGAGTCAGTGCTCAATGACTGCCACAGTGGAGCTTGTGGTGGTCATCTATCAGGGCTTGCTACAGCCCAGCGCATCTTACGTGCCGGCTATTTTTGGCCTTCACTCTTTAAAGACTGTGTGGAAGTGGTCAAATGCTGTCACCCGTGTCAAATTTTTACTCGGAAAATGCGCGCGCATCTAGCTCCTCTTTTTCCCGTTGTCACCGTCAGTCCCTTTACTAAGTGGGGTATTGATTTTACGACTTGTAATCCGCCTTCAGCGGCGAATCACAAGTACATTATCGTGGCTGTAGACTACTTTACGAAGTGGGCTGAGGCCATGCCTACTTATAATAATGATAGTGACACGGCAGCTCTATTTCTTTTCAATCAGGTTATCTCAAGATTCGGTATCCCGAGAGAGATTGTCACTGACCATGGCAGTCATTTTCAGAATCAACTGATGTCCGAATTGGCTCTCAAATTGGGTTTCCGCCAAGAGCATTCGTCTCCTTATTATCCTCAGGCCAATGGACAGGTCGAGGCAGTCAATAAAACTCTTAAGACGATACTCCAACAGACAATCGATAAAAATCGGTCCAATTGGCACGTTATGTTGTATTCGGCTCTTTGGGCATACCGAACCTCAGTCAAGGCGGCTACTGGTTTTACACCTTTTCAATTGGTTTATGGGATGGAATCTATCTTTCCGGTTGAATGTGAAATTCCATCTCTTAAATTGGTTGTTGAGCTCCTTCCAGAGACTTCGAGTCTCGAAGAGCGCCTACTTCACTTGGAACATCTCGATGAGCAGCGTCGAGATGCCGCCACGATGAATGAGGCTCATAAGAAAAGGGCTAAAACACAGTATGATAAATTTTTCCGTCCTCGAGTCTTTTCTAAAGGTGACCTTGTCCTGGTCTATAACCAAGATAAAGACACCTTGGGGGTAGGAAAATTTAAGCCTATGTGATACGGTCCTTTCATTATTAAACGAGTTTTAGAAAAAGGGTCGTATGAGTTAATCGATTTTGAGGGAAACAAGCTGGCGGAGCCCCGAAACGGGCTCTACTTGAAGAACTACTTTGCTTAGTTTTGGCCAGGCAATGGCTTCTTTGTACTTTATGTATATTTTTACATATATCGTTGAGAGTTTTCTGATATCAGCACTTTTTGGTCTGCTGTGGCAGGTGTTGATGGATGACTTGGTCTATTTTGGATTCGCCGATGGTGCTAGTTGGCACACTCAGAATCTCGCTTCCGCAGCTTGGGTACTCTATTATCCAACTGGTCAATTGATGGCATCAAGAGGCGTGTGTATCGGTCCTGCTTCAAACAATATGGCCGAGTATACTGTTGTTATTAATTTATTATCCGAGGCAATCTCTCATGGGATCGACTCGTTGGTAGTGTATCTTGATTCTCAATTGATAGTGTCACAATTAAACAACATTTATCGGGTAAGGGATCCATCTTTATATCGCCAGTATTTAAGGGTGAGGTTGTTGCAAAGATCATTTACTTATATTAATTATTTTCACATTCCAAGATCTCATAATTGGTTAGTTGATTCTATCGCTAATCAAGCATTAGAATGGCACATCAATCATTCATCACAATAAAATCAAGCATCAAAAAGTCAAACTGTATATATATATATATATATATATATATATATATATATATATATATATATATATATATATATATCATAAAGCGTCTCGAGTGTACATATGTGTGTCCAAAAATATACAAAATTGGGACTCAAACGCCCATAATCATGTCCGGCATATCTAATGCCCCGGCTCAGGATGAGCGGCTAAGTATGTAACTATCGCATTGGCCACACGCCGAAAAGTGCGAACCCAGTCACGTGGCATGCCAACCACATGACGCTGCATATCCTCAGGAAGGTCCTCTATGGCGGCCATCGGTACTCGGCAGCTCAGTCTCGCCAAGTGTCGTTGGACGTTGTTTAGAGTCCGTTTTGTATCAGCAACCGCCTCTTCGGCTCCTCGGCCGCGCCGTCCATGCCGTGGGAACCCATCTGGTCGTACCGGCCTAATGTCTGGAACATGATCATCATATCAGTCATTTGAATCTCATCAAAAATATTTTTCAAAATGCATCATTATATTTGAAAAATCCAAAAAAATCATAAAATCAAAAAATTCTTACCAATCTCGCCCCATGCTGCGTTCGGTGGTAACACTAGATCAGGATCTCCTCGGAAATCCAGCCCAGCATAAGGGTAGTCATCCACGGCAATGATCTGCTGATCCCACTAGGTGAAGAAATCATCGTCGAAGGCAGTCCTTGGGACCTCCCCACCCCCCAGACGTTTCATCAGATCGGCCCACCGACCCATGCGTGGATCGCGTGGAGTGCTGATGGAAACTGCTACCCTGGGGCAGAGTGCGGGAACCTTCTCAAAAAATAAAGTACACAGGATAGTCCCATATCCAAAGTTCTTGGTCTATCCCCTCCTGATAGAAGTGAGCTGGCTCTTCATGTTGGCCAGGAGAGGAGTACACCAGTCGAACACAGTAGTGAGACAGTCAACTGCCACGCTCATGGTGACCCGTGACGCCTGATGCAAAGAGGATGATCCGTTCACTCGAGCTATGGTGAACAGGATTATCCTAAGTGACAAACTCGCCACATGTGTGATGGAAATCTGGCTCCCAACCTTCTTGGGATGTCTCGGGCAGTATATTTGTACATAGTCCTCTATCGTGAGGCTACTCCGTGTCCTGCCCCGGGAATGTACTACCTCTCCCCTTCGGGAAAGGCCCGTGATAAAATAGATATCCTCCACTTCTACCCTGAGCGGCATCTGATCGATCATAAAGGCTTCCTCCTCGACATCCCAATAATCAATGAGCATCTCAAGCAGACGCGTGTTCGCTTTCATATTTGGCAGTTTGAAAAATTTAAGCAAACCGCATCCCCGTAGGGCATCTAATGCTTCTGGACTGTTCATAACTTCATTATCTACCACTGCGTGCTCTCTTTCACGCCACGTGACAGGCATCCTGAGAAAAAATCGATTTATAACCGTTAGTTTTTGTGTAAAAATGGTTCGCGGCGTATACGCGGGTCCCTGTGCACACAGTCGCGTATAGGGCCCGCGTGTACGCGGGTTCAATATTACCAACCCACGTATACGCCGCGGGGAAATTTTTGACAAAAGTTCAACGGTGAAACATCAATCAAAAATCTTAAAACCTGTCACAATCAATTGCAAGCTAAGTATAAGAGTTACCTGGAGGTCTTTGACGAATTTGAACGGTTGAATCTGGCTGTGGGAAGTTTGCTCCTTTTGCTCCAAATCCTTTGCTCTCAAACTCAAATGGTAAAAATGGTGAGTCCAAGATGCTTTTTATAAGTTTTGAAAATCCAAAATTTTTTCAAAATTTTATTTTGTTTGGCCTCATGTGACTTTTAACTTGGGAGCATGGAATGTCGAGAATGGTTTGTTTTTCAGGACATTTTGGACAGTTTTCAGTTTCGAGACGATTCCATGACTGCTGACCCGTCATGGCAGGTATCGTTTTCTCACTGGCATATAGGTTAGGGACATCATTTTTCCGTTGCATTATGCATACTAGCCTCCATTTGCCGATACATCTGCCATAGGGTCAATCCCATCATGGTATGGTTCGTAAGCCATCTTCACTCACCGATTCTTTAAATCATGACACGATGGTAGAGCCATCCTTTACATGGGCATCGTAGTTAGCATCTCACTGACATTTGTTGTCCATGCTGCTCCATTGAGTAGGCTCGGGAGTCCTCTGTAGTCCCGCCATGACTTATGCATTGAAGACTCATTCCTCTTAGCTTCTCCGCTTTGTTCTGGCCTTATACCCTAGAGGCTCCTTTGTGTTGAGTTGTACTACTGCATTGCATGTTGACCACTTGCACCTTTTGGCCTAAAGACGGCTTCACTTGGACTCGTGTTTAAGCCAACTTTTGACCATGACGACTGCAAAATCAACCTTGCATACCATTGACTTCTACAGCTTGACACACCTTCACCCGTGGAAATAACACACCTTTGAGTGTCACTGACCAGTTTTCACCTCCCTGCATTGAGCATAGGAACGTTCCATTCCCAGGAAATAGATCATCTGTTTCACTGACACTCGTTCTTTCCACTGTACCATAGCATTCTTTTATTATTTTTCTGGCTTAATAGAAAAAGACAAAAAAATTAAATATTCCAAAAAAGAGCGGGAACAGGACAATATTTCCATTTATTGTTGGCAGCTAGAGTCAGTCATGTCGCCCTTGAACAAAGCACTCAAAACAAAGTCTCCTCCGCATGGGTGGGATTTAGTTTGACTTAGGTATGCCATAACCTTGTTATTGAGTCAGTTCTCCCCCGATTAGTTATCTCTTCCAATCATATGGAGGGTTCGTTCTTGCCTCCTGCATGGCGAACTTATACAGAGTCATCATATGCTGCCAGATAGTCACAATGAGTCGTGCTTTTGTTTAAGGAAAGTTAACCTGAGCCGGCCTCTCTGCGGTGTCTCTTGACTCATTTGTCAGTCGGCCATCCCTGGTTTTCAGTGTCATGTCTATCATCACATCAGCTATATTGTTCCTTTACTCGTGCCGGTTTGAGAAGGTCCCCATTGACTTCTTGCTGGCGGGTCTTGTCCTTATCGACAACGACACCTTGCTCTGAGGATAGGCCTAGAGCTGCACCCTGGCCCTATTTTCATTATTGATAGGTCACCTTGTGCTCAGCATCGATCAGTATCATGGGTCTTTGACTGAGTGGTTTCCCTTGTGTTCGACATCAGCTTACATTATCACACATTGGGATTCGTGCAGTACCTTGGTTTCCATTTGACCCTATTGGTGGATACCTCGCCTCTATGTCAGCTTTCATTATTGGTTGGTTCAGAGGGTTTCTGTCGTGCGCTAGCCACATCTTGTGTACGCCGGAAACGTACTTCAGTTGGGTTACTACATCTTTTTTCATCCGATTCCTTATTGGCCTACGGGTTACACTCACGCTAGATTGATGAAGGATGCCTTAATGCCTTCCTTCTAGCGGATCTTTCCCTATCGACTTCGACTCATTGCTCTGGGGCAAGGATCTAGAGTCCATTTGGCAGTACCTTGGGGTTTGCAGTCATTAGTGGCAGATCCTTTGCTATCGACAGTGGGAAACCATCATTGTCTCCTGATCGATAGATTCTTACAGGTGTTCGACTCCAGCTCATCTATTCACACTTGTTAGATTGTACTGGGTACCTTGACGCTCATTATCATTATCGGTGAGTAGTCTCGCGTTTGTTAACGGTATACATCAGTGACCGATAATCAAACGATTTCTCACATGGTCGACTTTAGATCATTTATTCCCATGGTGTAGAAATGTACCACGGTGGTCGGTGAAGACCTCAGGTTGTATCAGCATTCATTGGTTCACTTGACAGTTGCTCCTATTGCTGCTAGTTGATACCACTCCACCTTATATGTTGCAGTCAGTCATGGCGACATTCTATATGCTGGCACCTGAGTTTGCAGTGTAGTACCATCCTATTCCATCATGTTCAGTTGGTACCTTTTGGGATCAGTCTTTGATATCAGTGATCCGTTGCATCTTTCAGCATCATTGACAGTCTTATATGTGATATTTAGACATGTACTTGTTCATTATGATCAAATGATCCATTATGTATATTTCAGTCATTTATACTTGTATACTTAGTGGATCCTCTTGTACTTGATATGCGGACATGCTTTACTTTTTCTGAGCATGGGTATGCCCGCCTCACACAGTGTTTCTTTCTGATCTCCTTTGGTGGCTTGGCAGGCTGAATTCTGGTGAAGTCCTCCTCGGTTTTTGACAGACTTCCTTTCCATGTACTCGCATAATATATTTCGGCCATCATGTACCCCTTCTGACCTCATATATTAGGGGGCATCTGTTATAGCTCCAAATCTCACTCTTATGGTTTGTGATGCTGCACTCATGGCCTAGGGCAGCCCCTCCCAACCAACTCCCAACTAAAAAACTACTTTGGGAGAGGTATAAAAAGACCTCAAAGGGAAGGCCTAAGGGAGGAGAGAAGAGAGAGAAAGGTTATTATGCTGAGATTTTTCCCTGACCAGGTCTGAAGTCCCTTGTGCCTTCTACACTTCCCCCATTTGTACAGGAAACTCTTGTTTCCTTGTGTGTTGATGTTCATCCATTACTTGTGACATCATGGAGAGAGTCATGGAAGGAGTTTGTTAAAGGCTTGAGGTTGGAACGGATCCGGAAGGAAGCTTTGCTTGGAGCCTGCTGAAGGTGACTCAGGTGAAATCATTCCTTTTTATGTACTTTATTTGTCTATAATAAAAGAAACACATGTCTTGGTTCCTGAAATGAATCCTCTTTATGTTAATGATATTCATGTTTAGAATTCATATGTAAATGGTTGTTTGGATTTCATAACTAACTACCTTTATTTGTAACATGAAGATGGTTTCTTTATAAGGTTTTGTCCATATACTGTTGTGTTCTTTGTAATTGGTTGTTTTGCAGGACAAAAGAGAAGAAGGGAACTCCAAGAAGGGTTTGGACCCTAAGGGCCTTCTCAAACATAGGACCTAAGGTACGTACCCTTTACAATAGAATTTGCTTATAATAGCATAATGGATGTGTGAATGTGTGCTTCTTTGACTAGAAAACTTTCAGTCTGCTAGGGTTTCAACCCAAAAAGCCCTAGGGGAACATTTCCCTCCATCACCAACCCTATAGCATTATAAATGCTATGTCCTTACACTGACCTGACAGCCCCTTGACGTCACCGCTCACTTACATCTTGGACCTGAGCATGGATCATGCATGTTACATGCATCCATCTCCTATCTTCCGGCGAATACGGGTCACCCAGCTCCGGCGATGCCGTGTTCCTGCCCGCCTCCAGCTCCGGCAATGCTGTGTTCCTGCCCGCCTCCACTTTGGTGTGTTAATGACGTTTACCAACCCAGCGTGGAGGCTCATAAACTCTGCACCAACCATCCTCAATACGTTATCGTTATCTGCTCAAATCCCGACAATTCAAAGAGTGCAACCATCGAACAGGAACACGGCAGAGCTCCGGCGAACAGACGTTACAGAAGGTGATCCCCTGCAGCGCTTCGAAACTGGTAACGCTCTGTCTTGCGCCAAATTGTGCTTTGAATTACATTGAAGACCATGAGATTTATATCATAACCCTGTACCCACCCCCCTCCGGCTATTACTATTCTGAGCTTATCGCCAACCCTTAAAAAAGCAGATAATAATTAGTCCATAATACAAACACAAATCCAGAATCTGAAAAATAAACATCGACTGAAACTAGAATTTTTAACCTTACATGTGTGGGTCAACAAATTTGAATCTTCATTAACCTGGAATGATGGGAGATCCAGGGATTCCACTGCTTTACGACAAGCAAAAGTGGCTTGAATTGGTGTCAAGGTCTTCGAGCTTTGTCTTGTCTTTTCTAATTGTAATTTATTATAACAAATACAAAAATAGATCCTCACCTAAATGGTTTGCACCCACTCAGTCATACTGCCAAGTTCCTTCACACCCAAATCTGTGCTTTTTGCACTTTATATCATCTTTTGCCAAAGGCAAACCGCCCTTTTTCACTGCCATTGATTCATGGCCTATCATCATAGATTCATGAGCTGTTTTTTGACTAATTAAATTGTTTCATGTCTGGAGGTTATAGGGAAAGTCTGTAAACAAAATCTTCTTGAAATTGTTGTATAATTTTAATACTCTGAGTTGTATATCACTACTGGATGAAGGCGTGTAGAACTTAAAAAACAAAAGAATTCAGTAAATGATTAACCCACAAGTTATTTTGCATTTTTTATGATTTGCGGAGCATTACCAAACATTTTGGAGGTTTTCCTTATTTTGTGATTATATCACTTCTGGATGGAGACATGCCTAGAACTTAAAAAACAAATCATTTCAGTCAATGATTAACGCACAAGTTATTTTGCAATTTTTATGATTTGCAGAGCATTACCAAACATTTTGGAGGGCTTCCTTATCTTTTTATGATAGGTATATGACTATCTTGATTGCATTTGACTGTCAAAATGTTGTGTGACAGTAGTGACCACTTTCATCATCGCTTCCTTGATCAAGGTATTGCTGAGTACCTGGATAATGTAGGCAAATCCACTATAATGTATTCATTGCATCTGGATAAGTTATATGCAGCAATTTAAATGTATCAAGATATATTAGATGCCTTCCACGTGAATAAATCTTACATAAATCCATCATCTTAAAAAATGAGACATTTTGAATCATTTCATTGTTCCTCGCAGTGTTTGAGCTTCTGGTTTATGAAAATTTATGGTTTTTTCATTATATTCATTTTTTAAATAGTCTATTTAAAGGCTTCAGGGAAATTTATCTTTGTGGCTATTAGGATCTTTAAGTTATACATTATTATTTCTCTTGGTGTTTAGTGATTTTATTGGTATTAGTGAAGTGGTGTTTAAACTCATTGTTGTTGAGATACTAATGGTTCCAATTTTCCTGAAGTCTTTTAGTCTTTAAGAGGCAAAATTAGAGATGAATCCCATGGGAAAAACTATTGATCCCCTGAAGTAATTTATCTGGAGTCTTTCCTCTTTTAAATAGGTTAAATTAGAGATGAATCCCATGGGAAAAGCTATGGATTCTCATAAACCTGGAGCTTGAAAACCACCAACGGTCACCTGGACCAATTTACCTGAAGTCTTTCTGCCTTCAAGAGGCTAAATTAGAGATGAATCCCATGGGAAAAACCATTGATCACCTGAAGCAATTTACATGGAGTCTTTCCTCCTTTAAATAGACTAAATTAGAGATTAATCCTATGGGAAAAACTATGGATTCTCATAAACTTGGAGCTTGAAGACCACCAGTAACTTGACCGAATCAAATTTACCCAAACTATGATACTACCCTAACCTTTGACCAAATCAATTTAGCCGAACCACCAGACTAGGTACCTAACCTTCATCAATAAGTTGCCCATGAACACATTAATGGACTCCATCTATTCTAAATTTCAAATAAAATCTATTACAATAATTAATAGATATGTCTTCTTATTGAACATCCGTAATTTAATTTTCCTTTTAATCTAATTTTCTTGGGAGAATAAATGAAAGATGTTGATATATTCTTATCTTCTCCTGTACATCATATATTGATGGAATTTCAAATATTACCATGCAAATTTTGAAATAACAAATGGAATTTCATAAGTGAGTAGTTTTAAGTGTAATTTTTTGGAAAATTATTTTCCAATCTAATTTGTTTAAAATTTGGCAGAGATTTATTGAAACAACAAATTTGATAGGTGAATTCTTCGCAATCGAAGTGCCTAGAGTTTTTGAGAATAGTAAATCCATATATACGGTCAAAGACTACTCCTTATATAAATATAGATTACATTATCCAACTAATTGGAAAATAAGCAGGAGAAAATGAGACAGATCTGCCTATATCAACGATTGTGTCCCAATTACCTGAGGATTGAAGTCCATGACTTATGTCTGGCCAGGCGTTAGTTGAATTCTTGACCTGCATACAGCTATTTCCACCTATGACCTTGTTGAAGCCCCTAAAATCGGGTTGACAACAAGGGGGATACCCACCCAGTCCGGACCTTGGTTGGCAGCTCCTTATCCGTTTGGTATAGCGGGTCCGACTGGGGATAATGGGACCAGTTTCCCAATCTAAGGGGTGTGTGTGTGTGTAGAGTTAGATGATGCTAATCTAGGAGTACTTAAAGCTAATTTAATTCAAACTTCTAAACTAACTCTATGCTATTGTAATCTAATGAGAAACAACACATCTAATCTACGCTAACCCGGGGTGTATTTCTTCTATTATGCGATCTAAAGAGATTTCGAACAATAACTGGTAATAAAGATCATTCAGCTATCATAAGAATAGAAATCAATTAAGATAAACCACTTTGCATAAAAAGTTAAGCAAAACAGTTGTGAACAGCATATCGCATAATAAGTTATTCATATATCAAACACAAATAAATGACTCCACCGTACAGAAGTGCCAAATGGTAACCCACACATTCATGCATTAACATATAAACAACTAAAAACTGTATATCACTTTAAGAATATAAGCAGAAATGGTCAAGAGATAAAAGTACCATTTATGACTAGTTCTGCTCATAAGCTTCAAGCAACAACGATTTATCTCTACTTGTTCTAACATCTACTAAGAGTACAAAAGTGCAACATCAGTAGCAGATATCAAATGCAAACATTGATAAATCTCGATCCAACCATTCATCAAATTCCCCCTCCGAGGGTGCAAAAGTGCATGTTCTGAGGACAAGTTTTTTGACAAATTTCTAGACCCTTCTCTAAATGCCTGAGAAGGGTTTAAATACTGCTAACTAATTAATCTTAATTACATAAATTTAGGACACGGTTTTAAATGACCGCCCTTCTACTAAAGCAAAATTATTTCTAAAAATTGAATCTAATTCCTAACCGTTTATGTATTTTCTCCTTAGTGCTGTAAGCATGCAACATTCATCTGGGAAGAGTCGGTTGGTCGTCTTCTCCTTTCGTTTGAGCTACGAAAATAGAAATAACAAGCGTTGGCACCACTTTCTGGAAAACTAGAAGATATTTTCGAAAATCTTCCTCTGGCTTGGTGTATTCACTATGTGTATACTTGGTAATAACCCAAATTTCTCTCAAACTGATTCTGCTTTTGCTATTTCAGTTTCCGGCCTTGCGAATGACTGAATAAGTTAGGGACTTTGCTCTCTGAACAATTTTCTGTATTGAAAACTGCCTCCGTTCTTTGTTTCGGGCTTTTCTGGTGCATTTTCCCTCTTTAGCGCCTTTTTCTTTTTGCTTTACCGGGCATAAGCTTAAGGATCTTTTGCAAACATGCTGCTTTTGTGCGCCTTTGATTCTGAGTTTTGGATGGCCTATTGACATCAGTATCTGTTGAGTGATACTCTCGAATCTGTGGTCCTGTTGCATGCGGCATCCGTTTGTGAAGGCATCTCTTCTCTGTTCTCCGAGCATTGACGCTTTCCCCTTTTCCTTAGATGTTTCCTGCACATTGCTTTATGTTATTTGCTATCTTACAGTTTACGCAAAGGAAAAGAGTAATGATGAAAAGATTGACATGAAAGCTTTAAGCTCTAATGAATGCATAATCATGACACCCATAATGAACTGACTCTTCGAAAAACACAACACAATCCTTCTTGGATACTTTGGCGTACAATCATTAATTTCTTTTAAGGCGCGCGCCCAATTTTGGTCTACAGACAGCTTTCCTTGAATACTGTGCCGAGGAAATTTTGCGATGGGTGATTTCTGCGACTCGCATCACAGTATCAAGGATTGCGTCATCAAGATGTGTCATCGCAGGAATTGATGATCGCATTAATCGCAGATCGCAACATCGCAGATCGCACTTAGTCATCCAATCATTGTGTGTTGCTTATGCGATGTTGCGATATGCGACGTCGCATATCGGCCATCGGAGATTCCTTAAGTTTTTTCATTTAAGAGTGCTTCATAATATAAGCAATGCGATGAATTTCACGTCGCTTCTTCGCAGCTTATTATGCGCATAGGAAAACGTTTCACTCTCTTCTCGTGATGCGATACAGCTTTAGGGAGTTAAAATACAAAAATTTTGATAAAATGTTTTTTTTTTTATTTTTATTAAGGGTCTCCATTTGCTTGGTGTTATCGCTAATACCAAACAAAGAGGGGGGTTGTTGGTGGCCACAACAATGGCGATTCACTGTGAAGAACCAGTTATCTCTGCTTTTCTATTGAATTTTAACTTCCAAAGCAGAAAAATTTTCATACGTCTAAATTTTGTTATGGACAGATAGAGTACATTACGCCTTTTCCTATCAATGACATTTTGTCTCAACCTTTTCATATTCCAATTGTTTGTTTCCTCAGGCTTAGTCCTTGTATTCACACCAGACATTACTTGGTCTTTTAAAGATAAATAAGGTCTTCTCTGTGTGCTGGCTTTTTAAAATATGCTCATTTGTCGTAGGTAGAGCCTCTGCTGCCCGCAAGCGTCCATAGCCTCGACAAGGTTACCTATTACCCAGCAATGATCCTTTATCCTGCTTAAGGCTATTTACAACTTTTCAGAGAAAAAACCCTTTTGACACTTTTCCCTTTTTTATTCTCTAAAGAACAATGTCTTGGTTTGGTGGCCAAATTATGACACAGTCATTCACTTGATTTACACTTTTGTTGAACAAGCTGGCTCGTGATGAGACCCCTTGTCTTTTGATTGCAACAATCTTGAGTCGTTGCCCTGTTTTGGTGGACAGTATTGGCAAAGTCAGCAAGTTATAATATATGTGATCATGATAAGCCGGCTCGTGATGAGACCTCTTATTCTTTGAGATACAGTGTTTTCTCAGATTGTTCCTCTGAATGTTGTGATTTCCTTTAGCAGGGAGGAAGTCATTGTTTTTCCTTAAGAAAGCTCTGGACGACAATAATAGAGTTTGAAAACAGCAGTTTTACAGAGAATATTTATTTTATTATTGATACCTTTCATTGTGCTGATATAAAACAATTTTTTACCAAAGGTTGCTTTCATCAAATTTTTGAAGTTGAAACTAGTATCATATCTAGGCTAAAGTTAACTCTACCTGTCAATAATAAAGATCAGATTTTTCGAAAAATTTTGCTACTTGTACAAGCGAAAAAGCTCAAAATCTGATAGAGAATTGGTGTCTTTTTCATGAACCCCTTTAGTAACCATCTACAACTGGTTTTATTTATAAGAAAGAGAAAAAAAAATAAAAACTAAAACTATCCTACAAAATAGAAGAGTGATCTTCTATGGAAAATATATTTTAAGGATCTGTCCATTAACAGGCAAAGAATCCCTTTGACCTGCTAAATCCTGCAACACAAACGTTGATGGGCCTATGACTTCTACAATCTGAAAAGGACCAAGCCACATCTTCTGAAATTTTGTATGTTTGCCCTTTTCTTCATGAGCCTTATCCCATTTCAAAACTAAATCTCCCATATGAAAATTCTTTCTGGTCATTATGCTTGAGTCAAAAGAGGATTTTATCAGCGCTTGGTGATGAGCATGGGTTTTCTTAGCTTGTTCTCGTCGTTCTTCTAATTTAATTATTTCCATTTGTCTTAGTTGTTTGGAGGAAGTAGATACCTCATCGATGTGTTGTACTAAAGACAAAGAGGGGATGACTAAGTGAGTTGGAAGAACCACTTCTTTCCCATAAACTAAACTAAAGGGAGAAGTGCCGATTGAAGCTTTCTTCGTTATTCTATATGCCCATAAAGCATTTACCAACGCTTTGTGCCAATTCTTTTGGTTCTGGTCAACTGTTCTTTTAATAATCCTGATCAAGTTTTTATTTGTCGATTCAGCCAATCCATTACCTTGCGGATAGTAGTTGGCCGAATATTTCAGTTTGAACCCTCTTTTAAGTGCAAACTCAGTCATTGTATTTCCAGAAAAGTATGAGGCATTATCAATCATTAAGATCGTTGGCAATCCAAACCTAGTGATTATAAATTGATCTATGAATTCAATAATGTTTTCAGAATTAGCTGCCTTGATAGGAACTGCTTCTACCCATTTAGTAAAATAATCTGTTGCTGTGAGGATGTACCTATGCTGCTTAGAAGAGTGAGGAACGATCTCACCTATTATGTCCAAGCCCCACTGACTGAATGGTTGCTCGATGTTTACCGGCTGTAGTGGCATGGACGGTTTCTTTTGTCTCCCTGCAGCAGTCTGGCAGACTTGGCATTTCCTCACGTAACTGTGTGAGTCTTTGAACAGTGTGGGCCAATAATATCCTGCACGTAAGATTTTATGTGCAGTAGCATCTCCAGCATAGTGTCCGCCTGCTGGTCCATCGTGGAGTTCCTGCAAAACCTTTTCGGCTTCAGTTTTCTCAAGACACCTAAGAAGCACAGAATCGTAGTTCCTTTTAAACAAAACATCATTTATGAGCTGGTATTGTTTAGCTTTCAGTCTCAGAGCTCTTTTCTTGGTGTGATCCAGGTGTTATGGAGCATACCCGTTCTTAAGATAATAAATGGTGTCAGCATATAATGATTGTGCATCGTTTAGGCTTACCTCATACGTCTGTAACTCTTCAGATGAATTCTCAGGAATTTGCGATGCTCCAGACAACATTTTGCAGAAGCCTTGACCTCTTACAATGCTTGCTGGTTTGATCTCAAGATCGTATTCTTGTAAAGCGGTGATCCAATTTGCTCTTTTTTCACCCACATCCTTCTGTATTAGAAGGTTTCTTCCCGCTGGAAACGGTACTATGACCTTAGTATGGGCTTTAAGTAAGAAAGGTCTGAAATATTTGATCGCTTTGAAAACAGCAAATGCTTGTTTCTCCACGCTAAATAGTTGAGTTCAGCACCTTGTAAATTCGAGCTAAAAAATGCGATTGGAGCTTCCGCTTTATCTTGATTTGCTTGAGTTAGAATCGCGGCATATGATTTCTCTGAGGCAAATGTGTATAAGATAAAAGATTCTGAAAAATTTGGGGTTGCTAAAGATGGAGTGTTAATGATAGCTTGTTTGATCAGGTTGAATGCTTCATGCTCATCTTGACCCCATTTAAAATTTGAATTCTTTTTAATCATGTTTTGCAAAGGAGAAACAATCCGTGAAAAATCTGGGACAAATCTCTTCACAAAATTGATTTGACCAAGGAAAGATTGCATGGCTTTTTTGTTATGAGGTATGGATATTCCAGAAATTTCTTTGATTCTGTCAGGCTCAATGTGAATACCAGATTTTGACACTATGAATCCTAGAAGTTTTCCTTCACTTAATGCGAAAAAAGATTTCTTTGGGTTAAGTGAAATCCCATACCTTAAACATCGTTGAAATATTTGTTTCAAGTCTTTGAGATGGTCGCTTCGCTTCTTGGAGTACACTGTTATATCATCCAGGTAAATCACTACAGATTTATTAACTAAACCCTTGAATGCGATGTCCATGGCTCTCTGAAATGTAGCGCCGGCATTGATCAAACCAAATGGCATCTTCCGATATGCGTATGTGCCCCATTTAGTTCGGAATGTGGTTTTTAACTGATCACCGGGATGTACCAGCACTTGATCGTATCCTGAAAATCCATCCAAAAAAGACATTAATTCTGAGCCTGCTACTGCTTGTAATATCTGCTCCATAGGTGGGAGGGGAAAATTGTCTTTTTGACAGGCTTTGTTGAGATTTCGAAAATCGATACAGATTCTAATATCTCCGTTTTTCTTTCTAACGGGTACCATATTGGAGACCCATTTGGAATGTCTGACGGGGAAAATTATTCTGGCTCTTAATAACTTATTTAGCTCAGTTTTTATCTGATTTTCTAAATTGGGGTGGATTTTTCTGAGTTTCTGTTGGACAGGTTTTTCATTGTCAATCATAAGGATAGTATGTTGAATGATAGAAGTGTCGTATGTCTTCAGCTCATCGTAATTCCAGGCAAAAACATTTTTGTATTGTCTCAAAAGACGGATATACGCTAATTTTTCTTCAGGGGCTAGGTCGTGGCCTAGATTAACGTTTTGCGGTTTATCATCGGTTCCTAGGTTTACTAATTCGTAGTTCAGAGTTGAACTGTAGAGCTTAGAATTGGTAGACCTTTTAAACCGACTTTTCAAATCATATAAGTCTTCTAACTTAACCACCGATTTAGGTATAGCATTATCAGTGCTATTTTGTTGTATTTGTCGATCATGATGGTCTTCGTCAATTATTTGATTGGAGTAGGATCCTTCAGAAGTGAGGAAATTTACAATGTCAGGATCGTCATTGAATACTCTCCAGTTTGTAATGTTGTCAAGGATGGACGGTCTAAAGATCAATTCTATTGAGAATCTATCTAGACTAAAATCTTCGGAGGGAATAAGTCTAGAGGCTACGTTAGCTAACAGGTCTGCGTCCACATTTTGGAGTCTTGGGATTGACGAAATATTGAATGCTACGAAATGTGCAGTCAGATCTTGTACTAAAGATTGATAGTGTTTCAAATGACCTGATAGGCAATGTATGGTGTTACGTACCTGTTTGACGACAATCTCAGAGTCTCCAAAGACTTGAAGGTACTTAACGTTCAACCCGATTGCTTTTTATAGGCCTTGCACCAAGGCCTCGTATTCCGCTGTATTGTTTGTGCAATCGAATTCAAGTCTGCACGTAAGCATGGTCTTATTTCCTTCGGGGCTAATCAGAACGCATCCTGCTCCTGCTCCCTCGTTAGATTTAGAGCCATCAAAATATAATTTCCAAAACAAATATGTATTTACGGGTTTATCTAAAAAATTAACACACTTTGAATTATCAGTTTGGGAAAAAATTTCGACTTGGTACAAAACTGAATTTTCTAAGTAAGGTGAGGTATGAGCATTGAAATTGCCGAGGAAAGAATCTACCGAGTAATTGCCTATGATACTGATGTTGTATGCTATTGCTTCATTTTCTCCCTCCAATTCTGTTACTATGTACTTCTGGTGTAACTCTCGTTCAACCTTTATTTGATTCGGTTTACCATTGTAGGGTAACCACATGTGCGACTAGTCGGTTGAGAAGTATCCATGGAGTTTTTTGGACCAATCCCTGCTAAGAATCAAGCCATAGAATTCTGAGCTATCAGCTACTAGAATGTCAATAACCTGACATGCCTTCGGGTTAGACGACAATCTTATGGTCACTTGATTAAGTTCACCAATCACTTCGACTTGAGATCGATCAAGCTGAACTATGCGTACTGCAGATTTTTGTGGTTGAACATTCAACTTGGCACATATTGATCTGGGTAAAATATTCGTTGAAGCATCAGAATCTACCAAACAATTGTGCACATTTTTATTGAAAATTTCATAAGTGAGAAGAAAAGGGGGAGTGTGAGACCTTGATCTTCCTCCAATCAAGGCGATGTTATTTGGATCAACCTTATTGATCATGTTGGTTGGAGGTCTTCCCATGTTGTGGGAAGCTACAGTTGTAGGCAAAGATATAGTAGGCACGGCATGTAATTCTTTCATCATTATCTTCTGTTGATGTTTCAATTTGCTCAATTCATAAAGAGTGATATTAGCCCTAGTCTTTTTCATGTCATCAATAATATTGTACTCCATTTCATCCGACACAATCAGTGTTCTTGATGGAGGTGTTTGATCTAATTGGACTGGGCTAGATTGAGTCGCTTTAGCGGTCGTTTTCTTTGTTGCGACTTTATCTTTTGCTGCAGGGCTTGCGCCCTTCTGCTTAGGGGTAGTTTGGGGAGGATCAAGTTGATTTTTGCTTCGTGTGTTAACTGGAAATGCTTCTTGATCTTCTTCTTGCGGGAGGATGAAATCCCACATTCCTTGTAGTTCCACAACTTCTTCGTCATCGGTCTGCCCATCAGTGGTATTCTCTTCTTCTTCCTCTTCTTCGGATTCGACGTTTGAGATAGCGTTGGGTGGTTTCACATCCATTGAAGGACTTCTTTTAAAAGCTCTGTAGGGCTTTTTTGAAGAAGTTTCTGCTACTTGTTTTTTTATGTCAATCATCTCATTGGACATGGTTTTTAACACTTTTTGTAATCCTTCCAAATCGAAAGGGTCTTTCGTTTGTTTCTTCTTGGGGTCTTCCTTGAAGGAGACTTTCTTAGATTTGCGTTCCTCTATCGCAGATCTTTTTTCCAGGGCTACTACGCGTTTCTCTACTGCTATCGCCTCTGTCAAGTTTTCAACTAAGGTTGTCTTATTTGCCCTATCCACGAAGATTGCCAAGTTTGATGGTAAGGCCGTAATATACCATTCACATCTTACTTCTTCGCTGGGTTGGGAAGCAGCGGGAATTTTGTTGAGGATTTTATTGAACCGTAAATTGAAATCTTTGATGGGTTCTCTAGCCTCGGATTTAAGATTGGATGGGTCATTGATTAACGTCGTCGTTGATCTGCCATCACCCAACTTGGTAAGGAATTGACTTTGAAAAATGTCCCAACTTGTGATAGACCCGGAAGGTAATGAAAATTACCATGACCCGGCTGTTCCTTGCATTGTATAGGGAAAATGCCGGACAACAGCATCCTCGTTGGTAACTCCGTTGAGATTGACAGAAAGCATGAAATTATTAATATGCTCTTCAGCTAGCATGCCTGCTTCTGGATTGAATTTGGGTAGCCATTTCTCAGGATGGGCCAGTATTTGGCTCAGGGGTGGAGGCATTAAAACTGCCCCAGGATTGTTCCATGGAGACTAGGCCATCGTTGAGCTGCTAGTAAATGAAAGTGCAGAGGATGATCCCTGATGCTGGGAAGATGAAGATATTATGATTTTTGATGATTGAAGACGAGGGGTTGTGGAAGATGGATGAGTGGTTTGGAATGAAGATGTGGGTGGCTGACTTCGTGCTGAGGGAGTTGAAATGGACGACGTAGATGAAAGAGTCTCACTGTCAGACTCTGGAGGTGTTTTCCTTGCTCTTTTCCTGGTGGGGAGAGGGAATTCAGTTGGCTGGATGCCAAATTTTTCACTCTTTAATATGGTCAGGGGATGAGCAGGATTGTACTGCGAAGTCACGCTGCTTTGAGATTTATCAGACCTCTGTGTAAAAATAGAAAATCCCTAGAGTTTGCGAATCAGAGTTTGAACTTCAGGGGGTTCAATGGTAAATTGGTCTGAAATATTAGGGTATGTAGTAGCGGTCGATACTCGAGCGACTTCTGACTTTGGATTTAAACGTACTGGGGAAGTCGGGGGAGTTGATGAGGGCGATTTACTCTCAGAATGGTATTTAGATTTTGATTTAGGTGCCATTCATAGTTCGGGCCCTCCTTCTAGCGCCAAATATGTTGAAGCCCCGAAAATCGGGTCGACAACAAGGGGGATACCCACCCGGTCCGGACCTTGGTTGGCAGCTCCTTATCCGTTTGGTATAGCGGGTCCGACTGGGGATAATGGGACCAGTTTCCCAATCTAAGGGGTGTGTGTGTGTGTAGAGTTGGATGATGCTGATCTAGGAGTACTTAAAGCTAATTTAATTCAAACTTCTAAACTAACTCTATGCTATTGTAATCTAATGAGAAACAACACATCTAATCTACGCTAACCTGGGGTGTATTTCTTCTATTATGCGATCTAAAGAGATTTCGAACAATAACTGGTAATAAAGATCATTCAGCTATCATAAGAATAGAAATCAATTAAGATAAACCACTTTGCATAAAAAGTTAAGCAAAATAGTTGTGAACAGCATATCGCATAATAAGTTATTCATATATCAAACACAAATGAATGACTCCACCGTACAGAAGTGCCAAATGGTAACCCACACATTCATGCATTAACATATAAACAACTAAAAACTGTATATCACTTTAAGAATATAAGCAGAAATGGTCAAGAGATAAAAGTACCATTTATGACTGGTTCCGCTCATAAGCTTCAAGCAACAACGATTTATCTCTACTTGTTCTAACATCTACTAAGAGTACAAAAGTGCAACATCAGTAGCAGATATCAAATGCAAACATTGATAAATCTCGATCCAACCATTCATCAAAAACCCCCTCCGAGGGTGCAAAAGTGCATGTTCTGAGGACAAGTTTTTTGACAAATTTCTGGACCCTTCTCTAAATGCCTGAGAAGGGTTTAAATACTGCTAACTAATTAATCTTAATTACATAAATTTAGGACACGGTTTTAAATGACCGCCCTTCTACTAAAGCAAAATTATTTCTAAAAATTGAATCTAATTCCTAACCGTTTTTGTATTTTCTCCTTAGTGCTGTAAGCATGCAACATTCGCCTGGGAAGAGTTGGCTGGTCGTCTTCTCCTTTCGTTTGAGCTACGAAAATAGAAATAACAAGCGCTGGCACCACTTTCTGGCAAACTAGAAGATATTTTCGAAAATCTTCCTCTGGCTTGGTGTATTCACTGTGTGTATACTTGGTAATAACCCAAATTTCTCTCAAACTGATTCTGCTTTTTCTATTTCGGTTTCCGGCCTTGCGAATGACTGAATAATTTAGGGACTTTGCTCTCTGAACAATTTTCTGTATTGAAAACTGCCTCCGTTCTTTGTTCCGGGATTTTCTGGTGCGTTTTCCCTCTTTAGCGCCTTTTTCTTTTTGCTTTACCAGGCATAAGCTTCAGGATCTTTTGCAAACATGCTGCTTTTGTGCGCCTTTGATTCTGAGTTTTGGATGGCCTATTGACATCAGTATCTGTTGAGTGATACTCTCGAATCTGTGGTCCTGTTGCATGCGGCATCCGTTTGTGAAGGCATCTCTTCTCTGTTCTCTGAGCATTGACGCTTTCCCCTTTTCCTTAGATGTTTCCTGCACATTGCTTTATGTTATTTGCTATCTTACAGTTTACGCAGAGGAAAAGAGTAATGATGAAAATATTGACATGAAAGATTTAAGCTCTAATGAATGCATAATCATGACACCCATAATGAACTGACTCTTCGAAAAACACAACACAATCCTTCTTGGATACTTTGGCATACAATCATTAATTTCTTTTAAGGCGCGCGCCCAATTTTGGTCTACAGACAGCTTTCCTTGAATACTGTGTCGAGGAAATTTTGCGATGGGTGATTTCTACGACTCGCATCACAATATCGAGGATTGCGTCGTCAAGATGTGTCATCGCAGGAATTGATGATCGCATTAATCGCAGATCGCAACATCGCAGATCGCACTTAGTCATCCAATCATTGTGTGCTGCTTATGCGATGTTGCGATATGCGACGTCGCATATCGACCGTCGGAGATTCCTTAAGTTTTTTGATTTAAGAGTGCTTCATAATATAAGCGATGCGATGAGTTTCACGTCACTTCTTCGCAGCTTATTATGCGCATAGGAAAACGTTTCGCTCTCTTCTCGCGATGCGATACAGCTTTAGGAAGTTAAAATACAAAAATTTTGATAAAATGTTTTTTTTTTTATTTTTATTAAGGGTCCCCATTTGCTTGGTGTTATCGCTAATACCAAACAAAGAGGGGGGTTGTTGGTGGCCACAACAGACCTGCAACTCAGAACCGATATCATTGGAACAATCTTCTGGGGACATATCCAACTGCATTACTTTGCTGCCATTTTGTCCAAACTCTATAACTGTTTTCTCGCTCTGTGGCCCTGAAACTTGCATGGGGAGGTGTGCATTCTCATGGGCATTGTCTGTGTTATATTCTGTTGCTTTAACATTCTACTCTTCGAACACAATCCCATCTAGAGGCTGCATGCTAAGCTGATCCTGCGGGAGTGCTCGTGATGCGTTTTCTGAATGGGGATTGGAAGTGGACTGCTCCGAACATACTGGCTTTGAGTGATCAGCAAGAAGGCTTGTAACCTGATGGATCAGTCCAATATCTTCACGAATCTGCCCAAAATTAACATCACAAAGGGGAATCATTGAGTAAGTTTAATAAATACAAGTTTCCCATCTAGGATTTAAAGCTATCCTTATTGAGGAGGAAAATAAAAGTGTGGTACTCAACAAATTTGAAATCCCCTACACAAGAAAAATGTGGTGTGGCCATCAGAGTTCAAATTCCTGATTTAAAGAGTCAGTTCTTTAAACAACTATTCTTCTCATATATAAAAAAAAAAAAATGTAATGTTATTTCTTTTATGTATATTGGATGCGGGGAATTCCATTTAACACAAGGATAGCAGTTAATTAGAGAGGGCAACATTTTCTTCTAAAAAATATTTATTGGACTGTAAAGAAGGTTTATTAATGAGGAGCTGGCTTTGTTGGGAACCATGTAGTCCCAATGAGACCACTTATCCCAACCTGTGTTCACTTAAGACTGCCAGATTTACAAAGCATGTAAATTGATCTAACAAGAACTTAAAACTGTAACATTTACAAATCATGCAAATTGATATAACAAGAACCTTGAAGATTTGTTTTAAATATTTTGGCCTATATTTTATAAAATTTGATAGTTATGGTAACCACAAAAAAATAGATATGAATATTGATTTTTACTTTAAAGTGTTTTTATGATGTTTTTAACAACACTATTGTTTACATATTCATTTATAAGGAAGTAAGAAAATGGAGGAAAATATACATGAATGGGAGGTAACTATCAAAGGCACCAAGCAAGTGTTCACTTGTCTTGTTGGTGGTTGTGCGGGGAACTTGAGTCGATCTAAGCTATCTGGCCTTAATCATCATCGGGCTACCACCCACAATCTCCCACCAATTCCTCCACGTCAAAGAGTTCAAGTAAGAGATGCAAATGCTACATGGGCCGTCAAATCAACAAGTGCAGTTAAAAGGCAAAATGCCAAAATACAATATGATTTAGATGCAAGGCTATGTCGTGCACGACAACAAGCATATAAAAAATTTGTCAATGAAGAAATTCTTTCAGCTGTAAGTATTTATTAGTATTTATTTGTATATGTTTTTTTATTAATATTGTCAATGAAGAAATTCTTTCAGCGGTAAGTATTTATTAGTATTTATCTGTATATGTTTTTTATTAATATTAATTTATTGTTGTGGACTAAATTCATTGAAACTTGTTTTCACAGTCAGTTGTTACATTTGATCAGCTTAATGATACTTCAAAGCAAAGGATTTGTGAAAAAATTCAACGTTGGGATCAGAGTCTACCTCGTAGACGTATGGAGACAATGAAGCGCATAGATATTGCTTTAAAAGAGAAAGTAAGGACTGAGGTTCCTGATGATGTGGGGGAAGAAGGATTAGATGGGCACAACCATATATTAAACTTTGATGAAACTAATCAGGACAATGACAACACAGTTGAGTCCATTTTTTTGCATATATTAATTTTTTAGACATTTTAACATTAAATAATATTTATATTTATTATAATTGTATACTAATTTCTCATTGTTATTGATATGCATAGCCTAATCAACAAAATTCCCCAAGTTCAAGCCACCAACTATTACGACGCTCACCTAGATTTCAAGGTTTTCAAGGGGTTATTGGGCCAGTAAGTTTTTAATCCATATAACCTATTCCACTAAAAACATTAATATATAAATTGTTATGTTTTACCATAATGATGGGATGAGAAATGGATGTTCTGTATTATATATCATTATCCTTTATTTGTTTTGATTATATGTGTGTGTGTGTTATTTCTTATTTATGGTGCAGGTGTTCCCTTTGGAACCATCACAATCAATGAAAACCCCTTGTCGAAGCCTTAAGAAGAATGGAAATGAAATGGTTCAAATGCTAGAACCATCTTCACGTCCAATGTCACAATGCAAGGTAAGATTATATTTATTTATACTCTTATAATTTTATCATATTTTTACATTTAATTCTATTTGAGTCATACTTATATCTATGTATAATCTAATGTTCAGAGTAATGAATATACATCTCCTAAAACACCTTTGCACATGTATGATGGTGGACATGATACTCGGCAAAAATCACATTCTCCTCAACCATTGCAGCATTCACCTAGACTTCAAGATAAATTAAGAGAGGTAAGTTATATGCTACATATCTTAGCTCATAATAACATTGACATATTTTTTTATGACTAGTTAATGCATTTTCTTTTCATATTCGTTACATGTTCCCCATATTCTCATTATATCTATATAGATTTTGATATTTATTGATAGCTAGTCAATGCATTGTCTTTTCATATTCGTTACATGGTCCGCATATTTTCATTATATCTATGTGGATTTTGATATTTATTGATAATGTTTTAATTTCCACAGAAAACAAAAAAGATAAATGTTGATGCTATGGTTAAAAGGACCAAAATCACGCCAAAGGACTTGAAAGCACGTGGGTTCAAGTCACGCAAACAATACATAGAGCATATATGCTCAACTAGCATTGCTCTCACTAAACCCACTAGGTTTGCTACTTTGAAGGCTAAACATTCCAGCAAGTTTAAATGACTTAGGCTACAATAATATAACTTTAGCCATTGTTTTGTCTATAAAGGGGCTACAAGGACAGTTTCAATGTATTAACTTTCTTTTATTAGATTGTTGATCACAATTTTACTTCACAATAAGGTACAACAATGTCTCTCACATGTAATATCTGTATTCTTTGGACTTTTCAATACATAATGTTTTTTCCCAAAAATTGTTTCCAGGTGCTAAGTATGTCTTTAAAGATACAGGGGGTTAGTGAGGCTGCTCTGCTCATTGCTTATTTAGTATATGTTGATTTAGAATTTCCATTTCATATTTAGCTAGCAGGATGCGGGGTGAGCTGAACTTATTCAGATTGTAGATTTCAAAATATTTCCACATTTAAATGCATAGCAGTGAGGTTAACTTATGGAATTTCAGTATATTTTTGGAATATGCAACCAATTAATCTGGTTACTTCCAATTAAATTTTAAAGTATTTTAAAAATGTACACAATAAAGATAACCCCAACTTCTGAACTTCTCTTTTAAAATTGAAATATTATCTATTCTCACTCTTGTTTATGTATTCATATAGATTTCATTTATTTGAATTTTATTATATTTCTAGTACAAAAGAATCTATCCAGGATGCTTCTGGTTCAGTTGATTTATGAGGTTGCTTTTTCATGTTCATATATTCTATTAATATGTTGGATGTTGGTTGTCATTCAATTGGACCAGCTTCATGGCAGTGGGTGCGATGATATTGATAAAAGAATCAGAAAAGAAAGATTTACATGATATTGATAAAAGAATCAGAAAATAAAGAATTATTTTAATAAGTGGATAAATTTATTTTAAAAATTAAATTTTTAAATCAAAATAAAAATTTATGTAGATGGACCTTTTAAATATAAAATTTTAATTCTATTATGTTTCGGCATGTTGTCTTTTTATGTCTATGATTACAGGTTCTTACTGTCAACTTCTTTATTGTCTTTTGGGCTTCACTGTTTCTACCACTCTGCGAACAGTTATCCACTCTTTTTATGTCTGTGATTACAGATTCTTACTGTCAACATCTTTATGATCTTTTGGGCTGCACTGTTTGTACCACTCTGCGAACAGTTATCAACCGTTTCTTTTCTGTTGTTTTGTATCTTTTGTTCATAGATCTCACTTTTTCTCTATGTGAGCTTTTTTTTGCTAAATGGTTGTTATTTATGGGGCCGTTAACTAATACACATTTATATATATATATATATATATATATATATGTAATTTTCAATGATATTATATGAATGATTTTTTTTTCACAAAAAATTGGAGCAAAATGTATTTCGGTACCAAATATTAATTGAAACTAATTTAATATTAAAAAATTTAAAGAATAATTTATTAATTGGCATACTTAGTATAGCGTTAGAATTTGGTAGTATGAAATTTGGTATCTTTAAATAATATTTTCAACATATATTTACAGAAACTGATGAAATTGATGCCGGTGGTTATGAAAAATGATTTATCAAATTTTCAAATGGTAAATAATTATTTAGCATTTTATTTTTATGTTTGAAAAATATATAAAGAAACACTTCAAGATCTCATCATTTACAGAAATTGATGATGGTAGTTATGAAAAATGATTATGAAAAATGATTTATCACACTTTCAAATAGGAAATAATTATTTAGAATTTTTTATCATTTTATTTCTGTATTTGAAAAACATATAAAAAAAACACTCTAAGATCTTATTTTTATTATTATTTAAAAGGTCAAAAAATTGGTAATACAAAAAATAATTTGAATATTTTTTTTGGGGCATGTGGTATTGATGAACTATAATACTTTCTCATAAAGTCGGATAAATCTCTATGGATAAAAATGTTATTCTATATATATATATATATATATATATATATATATATATATATATATATATATATATATAATATTTTTATTAGTATTATTAGTAATAATAATTTAAAATAATGTCATAATTTAGTTATTTTTTTATGGCTTTTTAAATTTTAGCAACATTCAATGTATTATGATGAAGTGTTTTGATCTCTAGGATATATTCGTGCCTCTCTCCATTTACCCAACATTTAATTTATATCGCTGCCTTAGTTTACATCTAATATGAGTATAAACTAGAGAGTTTAAAAGAAAGCACTCTCAATCCTCATAATGTAAAAAATGTGATAAATCTTTCATTAATGTTTTGGAAATTGAACAATATGAAACTCATAAAAATTGGAAGTTATTTTAGCCATGCTTATCTTATTTTTACACTTTAGGTTTAATATTAAGTCTTTATATGTGGATTATCCACAAATATTTTAAAAATTAATATCTATGTTAATAATCAAGATAACCAACTTAATAATAATATTTACTATATAGAGTCTCAAAAGTAATTTCTTTTTAGCACATTACTTTGATCAACAATTGGGATCAAGCTTCATCTCCTCTCCGTAAATCAAACCATGGGTATTTGAACCTTGGATTTATTAGTCACAAGAGACTAACATTACGTGGATCACCAATTGGGATGACCCCTTGAGACTATAAAGGTTAAACCCTAGAATCTTCTAGCCACGAGGCCAATCAACAAGATTCAAAGTCATTGCAACAATATACTCAACATGAGCTCAACATATCATTTACAATAATTAAACTTTTGTGGAGAGAATAACAAAAATTTCTCTCAACCACTCAAAATAAACTTAACCGGGCCAAAACAACTATTATTGTTATATGATTCATTTCATTCATTTTAAAGTTACTTTTTCATTTTTATCAACATCATCTTATTAAATAAATTATTTAGAAATTTTAAAAACATAATAAATTAAAATGATATTCATAAATATCATCATCAATTCATAATTTAATTAATCTTAAAAATTATATCAAATAAAGAAAGAAGAAAAAAAGGTAAATATGATTTTATTTATATTTTTATTAACATTTATATGCACAAGAGATTTAAAATTCTATTTTTTTAATTAATTATCTTTTGTAAATTCACTTCAAAAAGAAATATTATATTCTTCACTATAAATCACATATATATCATTGTTTTTTTATATTAAAAAAAAAAAAAAAAAAACTCGGTAAATGGCTAATTCTATTAACTGAAAGGTAAAATAATATTACAAGGAGTTGAGGCTTCGGATAACATCACCCGAGAGCACTCAACACAGCAAACCTGCCCCAGTATAGGGAGAGCCTGGGAGAAGCAGTTATAGAGGACAAGAGAACAGATATCGAAACCAGAGATAGACCAGCATAACATAAGAAAGCACACGAAAGCAAGACAGAGACTTTCCCTAGCTGCCCAGAAGATCTTTATACTGCCGCTGCTCGAGGGGAATAACAAAATCATCTGGCTGTAGATGTTAAACCAGAACTGCAAACAAAATTGCCTGAGGTTGACCATATAAAACATCAGCAAAACCAAAAGAAGTTTGGGCATGCCCAGGTGGCATTATACCTCCACGTCCTCATTCGGAGGCATCTCCACCTCCTGACACGCAATACCAGTCCACATATCTTCAGTTCCTGCCTTCTCGCCTTCTGGGTTCACCGTGGGGTGATGAGTGGCCATGGAATTGCCTTCCCCGTCCACCGGGATGATGGCATCAGAAGGCATAATACCGCTAGGAGCGTCTCCTCTATCGAGCATCTTGCCCTTTCGATTCACCGGACTTCCTTATGCCATAAACTGCTCACTACTTTGAGATTGCTCAGACACCACTCGCACCAGAGGATGACGTTGGCTTTCTTCTTCAGAAAGGATAATAGTGATATGAGCGGTGATCATTGGCCTACTAAGATTGCTCTGAAATTTGAAGTGAGTGGTGTGGAACGCACTGTTCAGGGTCAGCCTTCGAGAAGGGCTATGAGGAGGCGAAACCAACGGAGAGGAGGGGATAGTAACAGGAGGCAGGGCAGGATCCACAAAACCGCTAACCTTCGAACGCCTTTGGCTACCTCGGCGTCCCCCGGAGCAACTCCTCATACTCTGATGCACCATGTTGAGGCGGTGAGGGGAGCGCACAATGAGACCAGGGGCAATGGCTGGAGGGCTATAGAACAGCACAAGGGACCTCTTCGTTCGCTCAAGACGGGCCTGAGAGTGCAGCCCAATTCGAAACTCAGGGGCAATTAAAAGCTTTCCACCAATTGCATAGACTAGCCTACCATCACGACCCTCAGCATAACAAGACCACAGACCCGCTGCAGGCCAGAACCTGGAGCATGGAGGCTGAGCAAAAGTTGTGGAGAGGATAAAACAGAGCGCCATGAATATAACAGCTGAAGCATCACCTTGGACGAAGCGAGCCATTAATGCAGACATTCCTCCAAATCTACCTCTCTTAAGGCTATCCAATTTGTGTCGGGTGAAATCCTGGGAAGCCATGCAGAGCTGCAGCTGGCAATACCCAGCCTGTCCATCAGTGAATAAGCTCATTATGTTTCATTAATTTCACCCGCATCCGGGTGTTCTCCTTCCTCCTGTTGCATTTCCTTCTTCACTAGGTTGTTGTAATCCGTGAGTTGAGATTCAAATGCTAGGCTTGAAATTGATCCAACATGAAGATCCATCCTACAATCAACCCCCATATTAGCAAGTAAGTCCGCAATTTTATTCCCTTCCCTTCGAATATGCTTTAAAGTGATCGCTCTTTTAGAGGAGAGCCAGCATTCAATAAGTTCAAGCCTTTTTGCCATTCTCCAGCTGTTGCTCACTTTGCCAGAGGAGGATCCTTGCAAGATTTTTGTGACCATATTTATGATGATCTGGGAATTGCCCTTGATTATGAGCGGGAGTAAACCTTTATCTTGCGCAAGAATTAGTCCCTGCCAAAGACCTTCCAGTTCTACCGAGTTATTGGTATCCCATCCCTTTGAACCTAAGAAGGTTAAAAGAGGAGCCCCCTTGTGATCTCTGAAAATCCCTCCAAAGCCTGAATTTCCTGGGTTGCCTTTCGAGGCGCCATCAAAATTTAGCTGGTACATATGCATAGGGGGAGGTAACCATTTCTCAGGTAAATGGTTCCTTAGAGGCTTTGTTCCTTTGATAAGTTGTTCTTGCTTGCATTAGAAGTTCCAATTGGCCCACATGGATTGTTCTTGGGGGTTAGTTGGGAGATCCTCCTGATACCAGGTTTTGAGAGATATGGTTTCCTCAATATTTTGGCAGATTATTTTCCAGATATCTTCTAGCCGCATAGAGTGATCCTTAAATATTCTACTGTTTCTCTCCTTCCATATGGCCCACATGAGAAAGCCCGGAATGAGCTTCCAAAGGAAATTTAAAATCTTGCTTTGATAAGGGTTATGATCCCAGTTGCGCACAGTGGAAATGGTGTCTCCATGAGTTCTTCCTTCCTTTTGGCAGCGGAAACTGACCTTTTCCCAGAGCTTGCGTGCAGTCTGACAGGACAGCATTAGATGCTTGATGGTTTCCTCCTCTTGTCTGCAATTAGGGCATATTGAGGGCCCATGAAAGTTCCTCTTTCTGAGATTATCCCACGTGAGAATCTTGTTATGACATAGGAGCCAGAGAAAGGTGGAGATTTTCGGCCATATGGAAGGGTCCCAGATTATGCTCCGGAGAGGATCTTTCACTGTATGTGCCTTGATAATGATATTATAGGCCTCTATCGTAGAATAGGTGCCTCTTTCTTCATATCCCCACCAAAGAATGTCCTTTTCATTAGAATGTTGAATTCTTCTTTTTGTTAATTCTGTGTCTAGAATTTGTTGGACTTGTGTCGAGCCCTGTCTTAAAATCTGATCCGCCTTGAGCCATTCTTGGTACTCTTGGGTTGGTGAATTTCTCCAGAAGTTTTTCACCTTATCATAAGATTGCATCTCCTGCTCCAAGGGTTGAGTAAGAGGAATTTGGTCCTTTAATTTGGGCATCTGCTGCCATGAATCTTCCCAAAATCTTTCAGTGTTGCCATTCTTCACTTCCCAAAAGATGTGCTACTGAATGAGATTCTTGTGCTGCTTGGTCGAGTTCCATTTAATGGAACCCATGCTAACCTCTGGTATTCTTATTAGTTCCTCCGCTGGGTAATTCCTTGCATACTTAGCCGTCCACAGAGAGGCCCAAGGGGTGAGAGGCTCCGTAAGCCATTTCCACCAAATTCTAGCTCCCATGATCTCATTGCTTTGAGAGGGATCCCTTAAACCAATACCACCCCCTTTCTTTGGTAGACAAGCAGTGTCCCATTTGACCAGAGCCCACTTTCGCTTGTGACCATTACTGCCCCAGAGAAAAGATCTTTGGAGAAGCTTGATTTCTTTGAGAACCCATTTGGGTGCTGCAAGGATGGAGAAGAGGTATAGCGGCATAGCCTGAAGTACTGCTTTTATGAGGACAAGTCGACTCACCATATTTAGAGATTTGTGAGTCCAAGAGGATAGTCGCGCCTCCAGATTCTCTAAGAGGATTTTCCAAGAGGAGTGCTTTAGGGCTGAGGCAGTCAGAGGAGCACCTAAATATTTGGATGGGAGGGTAGCAATGGAGAATCCTAGAATACGGGCTATAGATGCCTGAGTTAAAGAAGGAGTATGGAAAAAGAAGATCTGAGATTTGGATTTATTGATAGAGGCACCTGAGGCTTCCGAAAAGTCCGACAGAAGGGATTTGAGCGGTCGGGCTTCCTGGACTGAGGGATGCCCAAAAAGCATGTTTTCATCAACGAATTGCTGGTGTGTAAAGGCTGGAGAGTTATGAAAGGATAGGCCTTTGAGACAGAGGGATTGCTGAGCTGATTTAATACTTCGACCTAATCCTTCTGCAATGATAACGAAGAAGAAAGGGGATAGAGGGTCTCCCTGCTTAATTCCTCGGGAAGGATGAAAAGGAGATGAGGGTATACCATTGACCATAATAGAAAAGAAAGAGGAAGAGATGAGGCTCATGACCCATCTGACCCAGGGAGCAGCAAATCCAAAAGCAATTAGAACTTTTTTAATATACATCCAGCTTAGGCTATCAAAGGCCTTTGAGAGATCTAGTTTGAGGAGCATACCTGGCTTCTTGGAAATCTTCAGGGAATGAATTATTTCATGAGTTAAGATGATACCATCGGTGATCTGCCTACCTTCGACATATCCAGATTGCTCAGGCGAGATGATGAGAGGAAGCAGCAGTTTGAGCCTGGAGGCAATGATTTTGGACACAATCTTATAGATTATGTTACATAGTGCGATAGGCCTGTACTTTTCAGGTGTGCTTGTCATGTCCACCTTGGGAACCAGGGCTATGAATGTTGCATTCACCCCCGGAAAAAATTTAGTGTTTTTCTCTCCATCTTTAAGCCATCTGACTCTTGATTTTTGCCTCCATAACGTTTCTTCCTGCTTAGCCCTTTCTGTGAGTTGCGCTTCAATAACTTTTTCCTGTTTTGACAGGTCCTCTAAGCGGCCTTCAATAATAATCCTCTGCTGCAATTGCTTCATTTCCAGCTCGAAGGCTTCCTGAGCCTGGAAGATATTACCAAAAGAAGTGTGATTCCAGCGTTTGATCTTGTTTTTGAGGTGCTTAAGCTTTTGCTGGAATTGGAACTTTTTTGAACCTGGAGGAGGGGAAAAATTGTTCCATTCTGAATTGATTAAGCCTTGGAAATCTGGATGAGGCATCCAGAAAGGGGAACGGTCTGCGGATCAGATTGCCAGGACGCGACCAATGGAGGGAGATGGGCCAGTGATCAGATCCTGAAAGAGGCAAAATGGAGGCTGCGAAGTCTCCACCAAGATGAATAGCATTGTCTGAGAGCAAGAACCTGTCTAGACGAGAAGCGATCTTCTGCTTACCTACTCTCCTATTGTTCCAAGTAAATACACCATTATTGAAGGGTAGGTCGATGAGCTAGTTGTTCTGAAAGATGTCCTTTAGGGGTATCCCTTCCTGACTTCCTCTGCATCTTCCTCCCCTTTTTTCTTCCAGCCTAGTAATCATGTTAAAGTCTCCTCCAGAAATCCATAAAGGGTGCAGCCTGTCATGGTTGATTGCAGAGAGAGTGTTAAGGATTTCGGATTTAAGCGATGCCTCCTGTGGAAAATATACATTGGTTGAGAGCCCATGTATATTTGTCCTGATGATGTGAAAGGTTGCTTGTAGGAAATTCCTACTTGCGTGGATATTGTCTAGCTTGATTGCTTGGGAGTCCCAGACAAATTCCATATACAGAAATTGCGCATATACGGAAATTGTGCATATACGGAAGATGTGCGCATATACAGAAACTGGGCATATACGGAAGATATGCGCATGTCTTATGTATATCCCTAACTTTCCTGTATGTGCATATCTTCCGTATATGCACGTCGTTCATGTATCTGCATCGCAGATGCGCAAATTCCATATACAGAAATTGGGCATATACGGAAACTGTGCATATACGGAAACTGTGCATATCTTCCCTATATGCACAGTTTACGTATATGCGCAATTTCTGTATATTGAATTTGCGCGTATACGATGCAGATACATGAATGACGTGCATATACGGAAGATATGCACATACAGGAAAGTTAGGGATATACGGAAGACATGCGCATATCTTCCGTATATGCCCAGTTTCCGTATATGCGCACATCTTTCGTATATGCACAGTTTCCGTATATGCGCAATTTCTGTATATGGAATTTGTACATATCTTCATTTATGTATCTGCATCGTATATGCGCAAATTCAATATACAGAAATTGCGCATATACGGAAACTGTGCATATACGGAAGATGTGCGCATATACGGAAACTGGGCATATACGGAAGATATGCGCATGTCTTCCATATATCCCTAACTTTCTTGTATGTGCATATCTTCCATATATGCACGTCGTTCATGTATCTACATCACAGATGCGCAAATTCCATATACAGAAATTGCGCATATACGGAAACTGTGCATATACGGAAGACATGTGCATGTCTTCCGTATATGCACAGTTTCCATATATGCGCAATTTCTGTATATGGAATTTGCGCATCTGTGATGCAGATACATGAACGACGTGCATATACGGAATATATGCACATACAGGAAATTTAGGGATATACGGAAGACATGCGCATATCTTTCGTATATGCCCAGTTTCCGTATATACGCACATCTTCCGTATATGCTCAATTTCCGTATATGCACAATTTCTGTATATGGAATTTGCGCATCTACGATGCAAATACATGAACGACGTGCATATACGGAAGATATCCACATACAGGAAAGTTAGGGATATACAGAAGACATGCGCATATCTTCCGTATATACCCAGTTTCCGTATATGCGCACATCTTCCGTATATGTCCAATTTCCGTATATGCGCAATTTCTGTATATGGAATTTGCGCATCTGCGATGCAGATACATGAACAACGTGCATATACGAAAGATATGCACATACAGGAAAGTTAGGGATATACGGAAGACATGCGCATATCTTCTGTATATGCGCACATCTTCCATATATGCACAGTTTCCATATATGCGCAATTTTTGTATATGGAATTTGCGCATCTACGATGCAGATACATGAATGATGTGCATATATGGAAGATATGCACATACAGGAAAGTCAGGGATATACGGAATACATGCGCATATCTTCCGTATATGCGCAATTTCCATATATGCGCATATCTTCTGTATATGCACAGTTTCCGTATATGCGCAATTTTTGTATATTGAATTTGCACATATACGATGCAAAAGCATAAATTACGTGCATATACGGAAGATATGCACATACAGAAAAGTTAGGGATATACGAAAGACATGTGCATATCTTCCGTATATGCCCAGTTTCCGTATATGCGCACATCTTCCGTATATGCACAGTTTCCGTATATGCGCAATTTTTGTATATTGAATTTGCGCATATACGATGCAGATACATAAATGAAGATATGTACAAATTCTATATACAGAAATTGCGCATATACGGAAACTGTGCATATACGGAAGATTTGCGCATATACGGAAACTGGGCATATATGGAAGATATGCGCATGTCTTCCGTATATCCCTAACTTTCCTGTATGTGCGTATCTTCTATATATGCATGTTGTTCATGTATCTACATCGCAGATGCGCAAATTCCATATACAAAAATTGTGCATATACGGAAACTGTGCATATACGGAAGACATGTGCATGTCTTCCGTATATGCAGAGTTTCCGTATATGCGCAATTTTTGTATATGGAATTTGCGCGTATACGATGCAGATACATGAACGATGTGCATATACAGAAGATATGCACATACAGGAAAGTTATGGATATACGGAAGACATGCGCATATCTTCCGTATATGTCCAGTTTCCGTATGTGCGCACATCTTCCGTATATGCACAGTTTCCGTATATGCGCAATTTTTGTATATGGAATTTGTACATATCTTTGTTCACGTATCTACATCGTAGATGCGCAAATTCCATATACAGAAATTGCGCATATACGGAAACTGTGCATATACGGAAGATGTGCGCATATACGGAAGATATGCGCATATCTTCCGTATATCCCTAACTTTCATGTATGTGCATATCTTCCGTATATGCATGTCGTTCATGTATCTGCAACGTATACGCGCAAATTCAATATACAGAAATTGCGCATATACGGAAACTGTGCATATACGGAATATATGCAAGTCTTTCGTATATGCACAGTTTCCGTATATGCGCAATTTCTGTATATGGAATTTGCGCATCTGCGATGTAGATACATGAACGAAGTGCATATACGGAAGACATGCAGACACGGAAAAGTTAGGGATATACGGAAGACATGCGCATATCTTCCGTATATGCCCAATTTTCGTATATGCGCACATCTTCCGTATATGCACAGTTTCCGTATATGCGCAATTTCTGTATATGGAATTTGCGCATATACGATGCAGATACATGAACGAAAATATGTACAAATTCCATATACAGAAATTGCGCATATACGGAAACTGTGCATATACGGAAGATGTGCGCATATACGGAAACTAGGCATATACGGAAGATATGCGCATGTCTTCTGTATATCCCTAACTTTCTTGTATGTGCATATCTTCCGTATATGCACGTCGTTCATGTATCTGCATCGTATACGCGCAAATTCAATATACAGAAATTGCGCATATACGGAAACTGTGCATATACAAAAAATATGCACATGTCTTCCGTATATGCACAGTTTCCGTATATGCGCAATTTCTGTATATGGAATTTGCGCATCTGCGATGCAGATACATGAACGACGTGCATATACGGAAGATATGCACATACAGGAAAGTTAGGGATATACGGAAGACATGCACATACCTTCCGTATATGCCCAGTTTCCGTATATGTGCACATCATCCGTATATGCACAGTTTCCGTATATGCGCAATTTTTGTATATGGAATTTGTACATATCTTCGTTTATGTATCTGCATCGTATATGCGCAAATTCAATATACAGAAATTGCGCATATAAGGAAACTGTGCATATACGGAAGATGTGCGCATATACGGAAACTAGGCATATACGGAAGATATGCGCATGTCTTTCGTATATCCCTAACTTTCCTGTATATGCATATCTTCCGTATATGCACGTCGTTTATGCTTCTGCATCGTATATGCGCAAATTCAATATACAGAAATTGCGCATATACGGAAACTGTGCATATACGGAAGATATGCGCATATACGGAAATTGCGCATATACGGAAGATATGCGCATGTCTTCCGTATATCCCTGACTTTCCTATATGTGCATATATTCTGTATATGCATGTCGTTCATGTATCTGCATCGTAGATGCGCAAATTCCATATACAGAAATTGCGCATATACGGAAACTGTGCATATACGGAAGATGTGCGCATATACGGAAGATATGCGCATGTCTTCCGTATATCCCTAACTTTCTTGTACGTGCATATATTTCATATATGCACGTCGTTCATATATCTGCATCGTAGATACACAAATTCCATATACAGAAATTGTGCATATACGGAAATTAGGCATATACGGAAGATGTGCGCATATACAGAAGATATGCACATGTCTTCCGTATATCCCTAACTTTCCTGTATGTGCATATCTTCCGTATATGCACGTCATTCACGTATCTGCATCATATACGCGCAAATTGAATATACAAAAATTGCGCATATACGGAAACTTTGCATATACGGAAGACATGCACATGTATTCCGTATATGCACAGTTTCCGTATATGCGCAATTTCTGTATATGGAATTTGCGCATCTGCGATGCAGATACATGAACGACGTGCATATACGGAAGATATGCACATACAGGAAAGTTAGGGATATACGGAAGATATGCGCATATCTTCCGTATATGCCCAATTTCCGTATATGCGCACATCTTCCGTATATGCACAGTTTCCGTATATGTGCAATTTCTGTATATGGAATTTGCGCATCTACGATGCAGATACATGAACAACATGCATATACGGAAGATATGCACATACAGGAAAGTTAGGGATATACGGAAGATATGCACATACAGGAAAGTTAGGGATATACGGAAGATATGCGCATATCTTCCGTATATGCCCAATTTCCGTATATGTGCATATCTTCCGTATATGCATGTCGTTTTTGTAATTTGAAATTATTTTAAAAATTGGCATTTTGAAAACCAATATCACTACTTTGAAAATCCAAATTTACACTTCAAAACAGCTAATATTAACATTTAAAATAAAAACTCATAATGTTTTAGTTTAGATTTTACTTATTATTTCAAATTTAATAAAATTAAAATTTTAAAATTAATAAATATTTTTGAAATCAAAATTCACAACTTCATAATTAAATTTTTGAAATTAATAAATATTTTTAAATCAAAATTCACAACTTCATAATTACCATGGACACTTTTGGAATTGAAAAACTTATTTTTGAAAGTGAAATTCACTATTTTTTAATTTAAATTAACAAATTTGAAATCAAATTAAATTAACAAATTTGAAATCAAAATTTATATTTTTGAAACAAAACATGACACTTAATGCTTTAGAAATCAAAATTCGCAGTTTGGAGGTTTGAAATTAATGGAATTCACATTTTTTTATTCCAAATACATACTTCTATCCATCGATATTTCCACTCTTAAAAATCAACATTTCACTTTAGAATATTAACCATTTCAAAATTTAAATTTACAACTTTTAACTTTATACTTCCTTACTATTTCAATTGTAATTTTATTTTGGTAATCTTAATATTCCCTCTTCTCCAATCACACCCTTAACCCCATAAAACAAAAAAAAATCAATAAAGGTTAAAGAGGTTAAATAACAAGTACATGTTTATTAAATGGGTTGATTCTCACATGTAAAATCTATGGAATATGAACATAAACTATAAACTATAATTCATATGTAAAGAAATAAATGAATATTCTAGGGTCGAGGATGTGAAAATATATTTAAGCTTTCATATTTTTTTCGATATATATTTTGTTTATACTTAAGAGTCGTTATTGTATGGTAGCTTATGATAAAAATATCTACGGTTACATATTTGTTAAGAGACTTGGTAAGAATATTTTTAAAGTGATATTGGATTGTAATGTGTGGTTATTGTTTTTTTATCTAGTATCAAGTTTGAAAGGCATATGTATTTTTAGACAGATTAATCTTGAGGTGCGAGGTATAAGTCTTAAGATTACATTTTAAACATCAAATAAGATATAAATATAAAAGTAACTTAACTTATAAACTTGATAATTTGTAAATAATAAAAGAAAAATCCGTTACAACTATTCATCAAAAGTAATGTAACATTGATAGAATATAACATCGCATCCACATAAGGATTTAAAATTCAATGAAGATGTTGTCATAAACACAAGTATAAATTTATGTATTTTTATTCAAAATAGGTCCAACTATACATGTTTCTTTTTTACAAAATAAAACTTCATTTCCAACATAAACAATGGAATCTCATGCCCATAAATGACATAATGGAAAAACAACATCATGATCGATCTAAAGTATGGGTCTATAAGTCACCCTCGTCCCTCTTGGCACTCCCAGGTGGATTTCCAAATTGATATCTCTGCAAAAAATTACAATAATCAATTAGTTGTAAAAATTGAAAGGCATATAATCAATTTCATTAATTCATGATGATATTTTGATCAAATACTCATTCTCACCGTGAGGATTTGAGGCAATGGAGAAGACAGCCCTTCCTAGGTAGATGGCCGAGCACTTGGTGACGAATATAGGCATGGTTCAGGGGTGCTGGATAAAGGCATGGTGGATGTGAAATAGGGAAAAGGTAGTGGGTGTGGGCGACGATACACCCCCACCGGTTGTACGATAGTGGGAATCACTGTAGGCCAGGGGATTAACCTAGGGGGGGAAATTGGAATGTTAAGGGTGGACGATTGAAAAAATGAGAATGGTGGATGACTGAAGGGTAGGGGTGAGCATTGGGAAGGTATTACAGAGGTGGTTATAGGCATGGAAGAATTTATGGAGGAAAAAGGTGGTGGGTGTGGGCGATGATACATCCTAATTGGTTCAACAATAGGGGGGAGCACCCTTGGGGAGGATATTGGGGTGTTAATGGCTGAAGTAGTGTTCCCAATGCTAGATCTTTTTTCAATAGCATGTTCATCAAATAAACGAATTCGACAATTTGGAATGTTGTGAGATGTGGGTCCCTCAGCTGTAACAATAAAAATAGTTCATATAGTCATGCAAATGTGTTGAACATGCTAATATATCGCATTTAACATAAAACAATGCATAGCATGAAATTTCCATACCAATATTGGGTATAATAGAATCTTGCATTATCTCAGGCGCGTGGTCCACATTTCTTTGTTTTTGAGAAGATGACTCCAATTGTTCATCCATTCTTTTTTTCCTTGCATGAACTCGTCCAACCCTTTCAAATTGTAGATTATCTGTCCCTGATTTTGACTTGCGACCACATCGCCTCTTTTTATTTACTGGACTCAAGAAACTATGTTTTCTCTTGGTAGTGATCTTGGATGGAGTTATAGTATTGAAAAACATTTTGTTGTATTCTTGACAGGCTTTGTCTACCAAGTTGTTCAATGCATATGCTTGTTCCAAATTTGTAGGTATTATGGATCTCAATTTCTCAAGGGTTGATGAGTTAACATGTTTCATCTCATCATGTTCAGAGAATGCACTATCTTGTCGTACATTGGTCGATTCAACATTGTATGAGAAATTCTCTAAATTATCAATGCTTGTTTCATTATGATAATTCAGATTGGGAGGAGAATCAAAGCATGGCGAAAGCTCTATTTGGATTTTTGGGCCCAATATAGGTGTTTCATTCAAATCAAATAAAATTATAGGCCTTTCTGTCCTGGGATCAGTGACACCAGGTGCTACATTTTCACTCAAAATAGTGTTACTCACTAACATCTCAACTTTCAATACATGTTTACAGATATTTCCATTCAGGGCCCAATTGCAATTGCAGAAGTGTAGATTAGAACCCTTATATATGACATTGTACCAAATGTCACGAGTATCCTTATTTTGGCTACGAACCCAATAGTCATTACTCTTTTCATCAGGCACACAATCTTCATTTGGGATTTTCTTAGCTCTACACTTGGATGAATTCAATTGTTCCTGTATTTTTCTGGGTCGTACAAAACCAAGTTCTTTTAAACGGTGCATATGATTGTAATATAATACAACCTTTGTCAACTAAAAATAGATTAACCAATCAACCCTTCTATGGCATGCATTGTTCTTCTCACATAAGTACCTTTCCTTGATATACCAATGGTAAGATTTAATGGCATTGTTCGTATCTTGATTTGAATGTGGAAAATTTCTGTATGCTTTTGCCCACATATCTGTAGAAAGAAATTTATTAGTTATATATTAATAAGTATACATATGACATGAAAAATAGAGTCATTAAAACCACCAATAAGAAGCTTACATATTTTGTTGTTGGCTAACCAAGTATTTCTAAAATATTCCAAAAATCTTTTTTGTTCACTGAATTCTTCAAATAAGCTTTCAACTTTCTTTCTCACAGATTCATCATCTTTACACATGTGCATGATTTCTCCTAAACCACGAAAAATGCTTATTTGGTTTTCCCTCCCTTGGACCTTGTTTCCAACATTTTTCAACCATGCACGACGAACATGCCACACACATAATAATACTTTGCACTTGATCGAAGACCTGCAATAACATAATTTTTAGAGAGATTATACATTAACAATATTTTTTATGCCTCTTGTAAAAATAATAAACACATCACCTCAATGCTTCAATTTCGGCAGTAGCATCATCTGTGATGAAGGCAAGAACATGCCAATCTGGTCGCTCTTTGTTTCCAACTGCAAGTAAGGCCAACATCCATTTAGAAAGATCAGCTATAGTATTGCGTGATGATATCACCCAAGCTATTGGAACCCCATTGTGATGTTCGTCGAAAACCATTAAGGTGTAAAGTTGATACTGCATTACAAAAAATGTATATAATTATATTTATATAAGATACATGCATTAATATGAGGTTAAATAAATGAATCGGATTTAGGATAAATATGTACTCACCCCATACTTATTTGTACTAAAGGGTGAATCCATTGAGATAATATTATTTTGAGAGTATTTTAGCATCATTGAACACATCCACTTTGTTTGTATGCCTATGATAAAATGGATATTTTCAACAAGATCTTGTTTTTGGTAGAAGAAAAAACTCTCTGGGTTTTCCTTATACCAGCACTCTACACTCTTTGGATCACTTTGATCTTTAGCATACTCTAGCCTTATGATATCATTGTAAATATTACTTATATCTTTTTTTGTCATGTATGTATCTCGAGGTATCCCTATGTATAACTCACCAGATCCATCCTTCACATCAGAGATGAACTTGTCCCATATCATTGTAACATTAAAACCTCTTTTAACGAAATGTTGGACACTAGATCGCATATCCCAACTTAAATGTGGTGCATAATTGAATCTCATGGACCTACCAATTGCATCTGTCCCATGACAAATAACATTGGATTTATCAATATGTCTACATGCAGTGTATATTATTACAGCATCATCTGGTCTCATTTGAAGTCGTCGCACAAAGAAGTGACATTGGCAACCAACTTTAATACTTTCATGTCGATTGCGGTTTGTCTTTGGATCTGATGATGCACTCCTAATTCTCCTTGTTGACTGTGGACCATATGAACACCAATAACTGTACGTAAAAAAATTACTACAAATTAGATATAATATTTATGTATATTGAAAAAATTATACGTATCTTGAAAAGCATATAGAGACTCACACACTGTACTCCAGGTATGTTGAGGAATTGGTGTGTGCGATATCCTCTATTCCTCTACTTCGATGTTTCTTAAGAATAAATTGAGTGGGTGCACTTTCATTTGATTCCTCTCCACTTATGAAATCATCAAGTCGACAATATGGAATCACCGCAACTTGGTCCCCCTCAATCTCTGTCCATGTTAAGTCTTCTGCTGAAAATTGTATCATATCGT
The DNA here is from genome assembly GCA_031772625.1 of Pinus tabuliformis. Taxonomy (NCBI): domain Eukaryota; kingdom Viridiplantae; phylum Streptophyta; class Pinopsida; order Pinales; family Pinaceae; genus Pinus; species Pinus tabuliformis. The sequence continues at coordinate 902,286,781 of CM062811.1, forward strand.
CCAGGTCTTCAACTTCCAACTCGTTAATCTTCCCCCACTTATTCATTCTTAAAATACCTGTACAAATTGCATTGAAAATAATTTAGTTTGAGTAAACATTATGGTCTTGATCAATGCATAGCGTACTAAGCATGGAAGTCTCATTTTTAAGTAAATATTTTATACTTTTCACGTAAACCACTTTGGGATTAAGTAATATTCAGGGGATCTTAGATGACATTGTACGATAAGTAAGATCATAAGAAATTGGGTCATTAATAAGCTTAAATATCTCTGACAAGTTTAGACTAACCATGTATGACATATGAATTCTTTCTGGAGGTGGGGCCACCATGTTATTGTCGAGGGGCGACTTGTGATGAGTCGCTGAGCTGGAATGGGTCAAAGGGAACTACCTAACACTGGCACATAAGATGGTGTGCTAATGGGTCCCTTCAAATAGGGATGAAAGGGAGAGACATAAAACCTCTCCCCAACAAACCCCCCAATATCAAGAGTAAAACCACTAAAAAAATTTGTGAATTAAGACAAGAGGAAATCCCCTCTATTAAATCTTCTTTGAGAAAAAAATACACGGTGGTGGTGACTTAGTAATGTTATAGAATAGGATAGGGACTCGACTAGGAAAGAATAGGATCAACTAGCTCAAAAAGACAGGACTCACCAAACCGCACCTCATTTTGCAATCTAGTTCCTCTAGCTAAAAAGCCAAAGCCTATAACCATCATCCTTGAAGAATAAAGGGTGGCATTGATTTGCATATATATTGATCAAAGAGTTTTTGAAGGAGCAATTTTTGTATATGAAATTTGTGCATCTACGATGCAGATACATAAACGACGTGCATATATGGAAGATATGCACATACAGGAAAGTAAGGGATATACGGAAGATATGCGCATATCTTCCGTATATGCCCAATTTTCGTATATGCGCATATCTTCCATATATGCACAGTTTTCGTATATGTGCAATTTCTGTATATAGAATTTATGCATCTGCGATGCAGATACATGAACGACATGCATATACGGAAGATATGCACATACAGGAAAGTTAGGGATATACGGAAGACATGCGCATATCTTCCGTATATGCCCAATTTCCGTATATGCGCACATCTTCCGTATATGCACAGTTTCCGTATATGTGCAATTTCTGTATATGGAATTTGTACATATCTTCGTTTATGTATCTGCATCGTAGATGCGCAAATTTCATATACAGAAATTGCGCATATACGGAAACTGTGCATATACGGAAGATGTGCGCATATACGAAAACTGGGCATATACAGAAGATATGTGCATGTCTTCCGTATATCCCTAACTTTCCTGTATGTGGATATCTTCCGTATATGCACGTCGTTCATGTATCTGCATCGTATACGCGCAAATTCAATATACAGAAATTGCGCATATACGGAAACTGTGCATATACAGAAGATATGCACATGTCTTCCGTATATGCACAGTTTCCATATATGCACAATTTCTGTATATGGAATTTGCGCATCTGCGATGCAGATACATGAACGACGTGCATATACGAAAGATATGCACATACAGGAAAGTTAGGGATATACGGAAGACATGCGCATATCTTCTGTATATGCCCAATTTTCGTATATGCGCACATTTTCCGTATATGCACAGTTTCTGTATATGCGCAATTTCTGTATATGGAATTTGTGCATATACGATGCAGATACATAAACGACGTGCATATACGGAAGATATGCACATACAGGAAAGTTAGGGATATATGGAAGATATGCGCATATCTTCCATATATGCCCAATTTCCGTATATGCACATATCGTCCGTATATGCACAGTTTCCCTAACTTTCCTGAATGTGCACGTCGTTTATGTATTTTCTTCGTAGATGCGCAAATTCCATATACAGAAAGTGCGCATATACGGAAATTGTGCATATACGGAAGATATGCGCATATCTTCTATATATGCACAATTTCCGTATATGCACAATTTCTGTATATGGAATTTGCGCATATCTTCGTTCATGTATCTACATCGTATATGCGTAAATTCCATATGCAGAAACTGCGCATATACGGAAATTTTGCGTATACGGAAGATATGCGCATATACGGAAATTGCGCATATACGGAAGATATGCGCATATCTTCCATATATCTCTAACTTTCCTGTATGTGCATATCTTCCGTATATGCATGTCGTTTTTGTAATTTGAAATTATTTTAAAAATTGGCATTTTGAAAACCAATATTACTACTTTAAAAATCCGAATTTACACTTCAAAACAGCTAATATTAACATTTAAAGTAAAAACTCATAATGTTTTAGTTTAGATTTTACTTCAGTATCGGTCTGGGTAAGGCTCTATTCTCTACCTCTTGATTACTGGCAAAATGAATCGTTAACCGCTATCGGCAATAAATTAGGTCGTTTTGTTAAAGCTTCTAAAGCCACAAGAAAAGAAAAATATACTTCCTTTGCCAAAATATGTGTGGAAATGGATTTATCGGGAGCTCTACCGGATGAGGTGATCTTGGAAGTTTTTGATGAAGAATGGGTGCAAACAGTAGATTATGAGCACATTTTGTTCAGATGTCGCAGATATCATGAACATGGACACCTTTTCAGAGATTGTCCACTCAGTAAAGTAGTAAGCAAGAGAAAAAATAACACAATGAAGGAAACATATAGATTTCAGAAAGTGGTGAATCGTGGAAAGGGCAGCAAAAGAGGACCAAAACAACATCAAGATGAAGGTCAACAAATCAGTCAGAACAAATTCCAAGTGCTTGAGGAAGATGAAGAGATCTCAAAAGAAGATCAAGCAATGGAAGGAAGTCCTGCGGACAAGGAATCTGAAGAAAACCGGGAAAACACACAGGACATCGATTATCAGAAGGAAGCCATAATGAGTGATGCAGAACTGGAGATGGATCAGGAAATGACCCAAAATGAGATGGACCTGGAGGATCATGAACTACAAGAAATTCTTGATAAAGAAAACCTAGATCTGGAAGGGTTTTTGATACAGGGAACCATGGGAGGAGTAGATTCGTTACCACAAGAAGAACTCAATAAAATACAACAGTTGTTTCTATGGAAATCACAGGCTGGCCGCTAAAATACCTAGAGTCAGTCAGATGAACATCACTATTCATTGGCATGAGCGTAGCGGATACCATAGTTCTTTAATTAATGGCTCTCTTCTTTTCTGGGATCCAGGTTCAGGCAAGAAAGTTGAGCAGGCATGGAAGGAATCCTTGTTTTACCGGCAACTGGAATCTTTACATTTTTGGGCCTCGTAGAGTAAAACCGCTTCCTTGGCGGTTTTTGGATGTTCGCATCGCTCTAAAGTGGGAAACGGTTTTAGCGATTTTGCAGCGATCCCATCCAACATCCTACACGTGGCAGAGAGAGGGTTTGGAAAACCACCCTCCATCGCACACTAACGTCTGTTCCGCTTGTTCGGTGCGATATTATGCTCTTCCGTTGGATTTCTCTATGTGGATCAACGGTCAAGATTGTTCGTATCAAAGGGACTCTACCGAGGACTGAATTGCGGGAGATCTCGAGAGCTATCGGGGGCTGGTGGCAATTTTGGGTTATTTTGAATTCGGGTCCGGATTCACTGTTATCTTCCGTGCATGTTGAGCCTTGAGGTTGGAATTGGTGGATTTCGGGAGATTCACATGTGCGAAGTTTATTCCACCATTCGGACTCGAAATCCGTTTAGTATGGTTTCTATTATTTCATCGGGTCCGTTTTTGGAATCTAAGAATATGCCTTTTTTGACTCCGATTTGCGTCTCATCTGTCAGAACTTTGCAAACGGATTGGCTAGTTTAGGCTTTTGTTTGTATTTTGAAGGTCTCAAAGTTAAGTTTGTGGGCCCGTGGCCCAGATGTTAAGCTTTTGGCTTGGTACCCAAGCCCTGAGTGGATAGTTGACTCTATGTCCCTCAAGTCTCTTTGGGTAGTTGTATTATATGTAATTTGTTTCTTTGTTTCTAATGAATAGAAGGTACGAATCTTGCTTCAGAAAAAAAAAAAGAATTTAAGTTAGTCATCCCCATAATATCATTGCTTACCCTAGCTTACATACTTAATATTAAACAATGAACCAACTTAACATAAGCTGATGCACCCCGCATCTTTGCTTTATTAGAAGCTTAAGTTAGAGGCTTATTTAGCCTAATAACACTCCTCTTTTTTAATTAAGTAGATTATGGAGAGTCCTTTACCAGATCTCAAGGTATGTAGTTATAGATGATAATGAGTCATTGAGAAAGGTAAACTTTTAAGTGTAAAAGCATAGGTTGAGGCTTCTCGAGTCTAATAATACCCCTCGTTTTTTCGTTTTTTACATAAGTAGATTGGAGAGGTCTTCACCATGAGATGTCATGGTATTGAAAGTTGAGAGTGAATTTTTCAAAAACTAATATTAAGTTTAAGTTATTGTGAAACAATATATAAATTATTGTAGATATTCACCCGAAGTAATTTATTATAGCCTACATTGTCATTTTTGAATTTTTATTATTTAATTTATTTTTTGAATTTTAATTTTGTTTATTATTTTATTATTCAAATATTTGAAAATAATTTTAAAAAAATAATAAGTAAATGGAAATATTAGTTATATGATTTAATAAAAGATGTAATTTATAAAATATGATATCAGAGAAATCTAATTAAAAAGCAGACTTATATTCTATTATATTTTATTTAATTATGAAACTTTACATACAAAAAAATGAGTATTTATTACAGAGTTTTTTTTGACATTGTATTCTAAATGGTTCTTATGTTATGCTCTTAAATCTAACTCTTAGATGCTCTACTCTACCACGAGACAATACAATGCTAGAAAGATGGAACCCCCTCTTTCTAGTGACCTGGTGTTTAACATAGCTTGATAATGATTTCAGATTAGGGTTTTCACATGTCTCAACACTTCGTTAGTGTTAAATACATATAAATATTGAAACCCATAAAAGAAAAAAAATGTAAGTGAATATAAACATCATATAATTTAATACAAGATATAACTCAGAGGATATCATATAAAAGAAAACCTAATTAGAAGGTGAGGCTTATACTCTACTCTTTTTTATTTAATTATGGAAATACAAATACAAAGAAAGGGGTATTGACTATCGAGTTGCCTATGACATTGTTGTCTATATGGTTGTTGCAAATTATCTTTCTCCTTTGTTTTGATCTCAAATCCCACTCCTAGATGTTGTGCTCAACTATGTTTTAATACAATCCTAAAAAGATGGAACCCCTTCTCTTCCTAGTGACGTAGTATTTAACATAGCTTGGAAACTATTTAAGGTTTAGGGTTTTCACATTTTTCAAGCCACTATTAGTGTTACGGTTTTGGACCTTTTAGGATCTTCTTGAATGTCCACACGTGACTAACTCCACATATCTAAGTAATGGCGTTGATGCAGCGTCCACTTGGTACCACCGTATGAACAAGTTAGCTGAACTTGTGGGAGGCATAGCTTCTGCATATGAAATTTGATTGAGGTGATTTTCACATTGTTTGAAAGCTAGAATTGGTGTGTAAAACGACATCAAGAGGCAGAGAGCTATGCTCACAAAGCTTTCACTCATTTCATATCCCAAAATAACTTTAGAGGGCTTTAAATTCTAAATCTCAAAATTAAGACATATCATAAAATATGTCACAAAAGATAATTCCTCCAATTTTTCTACCCAAAAAATATCAAAATAAATAACAAATTATCCAATAATTCATTTTAAATCAGTTAAAAAAAATGTTTCATTTCAATTTTTATTTGTAGAATTTATTTTAATGTATATTCAGGTTAAACAAGAATTGGAATGTTTTTTGTAGCATTGTCTTGTTATTCTTAATATGAAAAAGTAAAGTATTTATGTATTCTTAAAATGGAATGTGTGTCACTTTTGTGGTGAGGAGAGGAATGTGTATAAAAATAAATTACATACATAAAGCAAAATGAAAAATAAAGTGTTACTTTCCCTTTAAGTTAAGCTATGTGATCAATCAAACAAGGAAAATATTTTAGTTTCTTTTGCATATGATAAAAGGTCCTATGAAGACCTATTCGTCCTTTCCACTCTGTAAGTAACTGGGCCTTGTGGAGATATCTTTTGTGACGGGTACTGGGGCTACGTCCTGAAAGAACTGGTGACGCTTCCAGCAATGAAAAGAATCAACCAAGGTATTGAATGAGGCTTTAGTGCTTCCCACACCTCCACCTATAGGGAAAGATGCCCTATAATTTGGCCAATAGGATACCTTCGTCTCACGGAGGCAGTCGAGTCTTTAGCTTCTTGGTAATCGGTTATCAGTACCGAGCACTATACAGGTTGGATAGCCCCATATAGGACCACACGCACTGAGCCTAAGCCGAACCCCCTCTGAATCGGGTCTCTGTGCTGCCTGGGTTGTCTTTTCCGTCGACTGATTGAAGGATTTGAAGCACCCTAAAAGACAACTTCTATGTTTCAAAATGTAACATGACCATGGCGGCTTATTAGATGCCTACCCCCAACAGTCCTAGCCTAAACTATAAATTATTTTGTGGCCCATGTGGGGAAATTTAGTTTGTTCAAGTTATGATTGCTTTTACGTGTCTTCCTTCACTTATGGTGTGAAAAATTAAGCTTAAATAAACTAAGTACAAAAGGTTTTTACACTTGATTCCCTTTGTTCAAAGTTTAGAGTAGCTTAGTGTGTGTAGTGAAATGTGTGTGTAAGTGACAGAGTGAACATACAAAGTTTGTAGTCATGTGGATATTCAATGATCCTTTTCAAATTCGTCTACTTACACTAAATTATGTTTGTTCCTTACCTGCAAATAAAATAATGTGTGGTTGATGGGCCACTTACTTCCTTCCTATTACACCATGTGAGCCTAAAAAGGGAGATGAAAAACTGAGTGCTTTGAGAAAGATTTCAGATGCAGGCCCGGGATTGTCTAAAAGACGCAAGGGAAGCAGGGGCTACTCCCTTTCCTTAATAACACCAGTTCCTAGTCCCAATGCTAATGAAGTAAAGATGCTTTGGTTAGTAAAAAATATGAGTGAATTATGGGCCACTTACTCCTTTGCTAATTAAGCTATGTGACTTGGTAAAATAGCAAAACAAATTGAAAAAATGTGTGGATTATGGCCACTTACTTTTCCCCTTAATTAAGCTATGTGTGAAATGTAAAAATTTTAAAGTAAAGGCTAAGTAATTTCCCTACTAACACTGATTATTAAAACAATCTGAACTATATGGAAAAAAATTGCAGAGGTGAAGGCAATTCACTAAAGGTTGCCAGTCACCCACGAAAGAAAAATTACAATGATTGTTTTTGTTTTTTGTAAACCGTGGGGTTAGGCTCCGCACAAGCGAGCGAACCGTGTGTCAATCTGCAAGAAAATGATAAGTGTTAAGCCAAATTATAGATATTAGGAGTGAGAATGATTATAAGCAATATGCATTATCAATGTTCTAAATTTAAACTTATATGATTAAAGAACAACATATTTTATAAATGATACTATACTATAAATAATTTGACTAAAATTTACAATATCACTAAAAAAAATTAGTATTGAAGAACTAAATTTATTTATACATTCAAAAATATAATTTACCCAATAAAAATTTGCATTATAAAAATTTTCAATATAATTTAATAAAAAACTTACAATCTTATAAAAAAACAAAAATCATTAAATTTTACCGAAAAAAATAAAATTAATTAATTATTATCCTCACCCACAATTATAACTATGTACATTAACCCTTATAGGCATATCTACTACCTTCCCTCCAATACCATGGTCATTAAACTCATTTTTGAGGACTCATTTTTTAGGACAGTACTCCTTTTCAGCAACTGCACCTATATTATAATTTCGTTGGGTTGGGATGAAAGTTGGGGCGCTTTACCTTTGCTCTCAACTATAACCGTGTACATTAACACTTACAACCATATTTGCAACTTTCTTTCAAACACCCTGCACATTAAACTCATTTACTGAGCAAGCATTCCTTTTCAGAAACTGGAAGTAATATTGTACTTTAGCTGGGATGGGCGGCTCTTGGAAAATAAAAAAAAGAGGGATTAGATATTATAGTTAATTTATAATTTAGATTAGTTGATGATGAGATATATGGTTAAGATATTGTTTATAATTTTTTTTTACTAAATTTGTGTTTCACTTAACATGACAGCTTTACGACTTATATCAAACAGATATAAACATGCCCCCCAACACACACACACACACACACATATATATATATATATATATATATATTTACATATATAAACCAACTGCTAAAAACAAGTGGGGCATTTACAACTAAAACAAACAAAAGAAAGATGTCTTATGTTTGTTCGAATTCCATTGCTAGGACGTTCGGTATCCTCGTTTTAAAAGGTGCCATATAAAAGCAAAGGTATTTATTTAGAAGGATGACAAAATATTTTCCAATACCATTGTTGCATTTATGAAGTGGCATCCACAAATCTAGTTTCAATTTACCAAACAATCAGATGAGCTACGTAAGTATATTCGCTGAAAGAACAGAGTTAGCAAAATAGGTGAATTCAGTAATATCCAAGCCTCTCTATTACCTTCCCTATCTACAGTACAGTAAGCTTAATCTATCTCAAACTGTGTTCGACAAACAATGCAATATAACTGTTTAATATTTTGATTTAATTTTAATAATCTAATTTATTATATAAATTGAGTTTTTAAAAGTATAAATAAATTTCGCGAATCTAGAAATTTACATTCATAAACTATAGCTATTAAATTCAAATTCAGATTTGATTACTAAAAAATTAGACTATCTAAAACCCAATAACAAAAACAATTGAAAGTGTACATCTTATATATATTCAAATATATAAAAAATAAATAAAATTAACATCGTTTTAAATTAATGAACTATATTCACACAGTTTGAAAAACACAATTTGTCTGACTCCAAAGAAGACACGGTAGAGATGCCTAATTATAATGTTCCTATCATTGCCTGAAAACAAGGCATTTTTTATGAAGTTAAAATAGAACATTCCCTCGAATTTTCATAGAAAATTGAGAATATTTCGATGATACATAATTTGAAAACTATTATTAAAGTGGCAATTTGGTAAACATAAACAAATTGCTATTTATTTGTTGATAAACAAATAAAACAAAATATTTAAAATAAAATAAAAAATTGCAATTACTTCGTTTAAGGACAACTTCATCTACTTCGGATTCCATTTGAAGCTATAACTACAGCTAAAAAGATTGGCAATAGCTTACCAACCAAATTCAATTTGGTAAACATAAACAAATTGCTATTTATTTGTCGATAAACAAATAAAACAAAATATTTAAAATAAAATAAAATAAAAAATAGCAATTACTTCATTTAAGGACAACTGGATCTACTTCGGATTCCATTTGAAGCTATAACTACAGCTAAAAAGATTGGCAATAGCTTACCAACCAAATTCAATTTGGCTTAACAAAAGGGAAGGCAAGCATGTATTAGTTTAGTATTTCAAGTGGTTGTGGGTTTAATAGGGAGGTATTGAAACTTGAATTTTATGAAGCATATTAAATTTAAAGTTTAGGTAGCCTTAGATAATTGTAGGAAGGCTTGATATTGAAGTTAACAGGTTTTTAATTACAGTTAAAATTTCTCTGTATTTATCTCTAGAATAGAAATTTATTTAACCATAACCAAAACAGTGTCAAATTTTTTTGTAATAGTCTATGAGAAATAAATCTCTCTGATTGAATTCCATAACATTATCATGATTTTGCATTATTTCTCAATCCTTGTAATTCCTATTATCTAACTTGATAATAGCTATCATGAAAATGCAGGAAATGCAAATTTTTTTTTACAATGTTTTCCATATAAAACTTATAGTTTTTTTTTATAATTTTATTAATATAATTTATTTTTTCTTACAATCTTTTTATATAATGAATTATATAAATATCATTAAACTCATCATAGAATTTAGGTAAAGAATTAAAAAATTAAAAAAAGAAACAACTCGTAAAATTTAATAATTTTAATAATTACCTTTTTAATTTTGGACAATCTTTTACAGTATTTAACGAAGGAGGAATTGCACACTATGAATCCTTAGTATCCTATCCATGTTGGAGAGGGAAAAAAAAAACTGTTCAAATTTCTAGCATTGTTCTATTGATTGCTCCTACTGATGGGGATGAACAAAAATAAGTCTAATCCTATATCCAATATAATTCTATGTATAGTATTCAAAACTGTCAATGTAAAAAGTGTATGTATGAATTTGGGGTAATACATTGAAAAACTGAAAGCACTGTTCTTTGTCTTGTAAACTTCACTTGATTTGTCTGTAGATCTTCCAGTGTACCATCCACCATAGTTGTAGACTTTTAGTGCCAATAGTAACCCAAAAATGTCTTTGCACCATCCACACTAAGGAAATAAGGTGGTTCAAAATATATCTGACGCAGGGCATCACAAGCACCTCGATATGATGGACCCTTCATTTCAATGCTACCCATGGTTGTTACTACCAGTTGCTGATATGAGAAGAAAAACCTTTTCACCGCGGCTTCTATTGCCTAGAAGGCCAACAGAACATGTATTGTTGCAACATGGTAAGCACCTGAAGTGTTATGTGAGCGAAGTCCATGTGAATGAAACAAATGCATAAGTGCCTCCTGGAGCCTTGGTCCACCCTTTGGATCAGCCTCAACACCCATGACTTTGGGCACCAGATGCCTTAGTTCCTTGCATGCATTTGTAAGGTCTCTAAGGGGGGCAGACCGAAGGCAATATGCGCCTGCAAGCGTACTAGTGCTGCTAATTGCCAACTGGTGTTTAAGGCAAAGGAAATCATCTAGGTCCATCACTAGAAGCAAATTCACAATTTCTGTGAGCATGTTCCACATCCTTTCAACCATCCAACAGTCTGTGGATGCTCCTACGAAATCCCCAAAGTCTATTCTTTCATATACTCTCTACAACAATTCTTGGCCTACAAATACCCAGGCCTCAAAGATCTGGAAGACATTGCAAAGTTTGGCATCTTCTGGATTATGGAACTGTTTATGTTGTTTTAAAGAGTGTAAATATCTTGGCTTGCAGATTCTATCATATTCAAGAAGAGGCTTACCTGACATATTTGGTTCCCTCAGACCTAAAGTGAAGGGATTCCTCTACATATGGCCTTCAATGGCAAGCCATATTCTAGAAACCATAGCTTCAGCGCTTTTCCATGTACCCAAACGAGGAAGTAAGCTCTCTTCACTTGTTCTGCTAACCACAGGTAAAGCACCAGGTCTCTGCCATACCTCATGGAAAACTTTCCTAGCAAGAACACCACTACTTACTGACAACTGAAGAGTGGGAACCTGCTTGTCATTTTCACAAATCATTGAAATCAACTCAATCTGGGAACTAATTAAGGATTCAAGCCTTCTCTTCCATTCCTCTTTGTCAATGTAAGTCCTTGTGTCACAGAGGACAGACGGAACAAACCAAAAAGTAATCTCCAATGACTGTAAGGCAGCCTTTACCAACCCCTCTCTAGACCAACCAGGCCATTCCTTGAATTTCCACATGACACTGAGCTCGGGGAGATGCACATACTGCTCGTAACCCGCACACTCCATGGGGGAGGGCTCTATGGACTCTTCAACAAAGGAAAAATAGGATGCCATTTATTTACAGGACATATTTTTTCCCTGCAAACATAACCAGGAGAGTAAAGACACTAATGCTCTCCATATACCATAATCTAAAAAGAACAACATAATAATAGAATAAACACTAAAATCCATTTTAAACACTAAAATTTTGAAAACTGGAATAGAATAAAATGTTCTTAAATCCTTGATATATTTAAAAAGTTATATATAATATGTTACTGGACAGAAAACATATCTATTTGTTGCAACTCAACTTTTTCTATAGATGATAAAAACTTAACACATAAATTCTCTTGCGGTTGCCGAGCCTCGCTTATAAGCCTTATGACTTCTCCCTCGCCCAATTTAGTGACACTCTTAAAATTTTCGCATCCTTGGGCTCTCCAAGTATAATTCTATCGGGGATGTCCAGTTAAGAGAACTATGGCCAACAATTTAATTAGGAACAACCTCAACCTAGCATGGCGGTGTTAATGCCATTATGACTACACAGAGATCCGGAAATAATCCCAACACCAGAAAGAATCAATAGAAGGGTATAATCATTTCATATCGGAACTGAGTTAATCTAATGAAAACAATGCAAAACATGGCCTATATCGATGTGAGAGACAAACTAACTGCTGTGATATATGTAAGCCGTGGAATTTTCTCTAATCTAGCAAAAGGACATGGTGCATCGATCTTCAAATCGATAAAATTAGAGGTGATAACGACGGGACTAGACCTAGAATCAAATGCGGTTTCATTAATGCATTGATTAGACTTAAGAAACTAGAAGCAAGAGAAGAGGCACCCAACATTGGCCAAATTAAAAATATTTGTGTGTAAAAATGATTGGATTCAATAGCCACATCGTAATCCAACTACCTCAATAACCCGATGTATGGTCCAATAGGATGTGTTTATGCTCAACCATAGTTATGGCATTAGATTCAAAACACAAAAATCATTTTCCAAAGGGAATCACCATAAGATCGCTATTTCTTTTTCCAATTAGTTAAGTTGCCTCTCTGTTTTTCATAGCAACTGAACTGTCAATTGAAGACTATCCTTATCACGCACATGCATTCCATTGTTAATGGTTATCCGCTAGCTCCATGTACAAATTTATAAGGCAAGAATGGAAAGTGAAGAAGGCAGGATATAATTGACCTTATCTGCGGCTTTGGAAACATACGTGAGAGCTCGATCTCATCCACTGACCTGAAGAGGTTTGAATTTTTTTAATCCCAAAACTGACTTTCTGGCTTACAGATATAGAAACATTATCCACATACATACTAGTAAAATTGATTGGGGTAAATTGAAGCAAAGAGGAGTTGATTGCGGCCTTTTCAGACCTGGTTATGAAAATTGCCTAATTGGGTTACGCTACCATGGAAAGAATCTCATCCGGCTTATCCCTATATATGCTATCAGGTTTTGGTATAACTACATGGTTCCCAACAAAGCCAGCGCCTCATTAATAAACCTTCTTTACAGTCCAAGTTGGCAGAAGAACCATGGCAAGATCAAGCATGCATGGAGGTGGAGACTGAGACGGAGGGGGGAGATCAGTGCTGTGAAAAAAAAACTACATTGGTTCAATGGATTAGAGGAGGCTTAGTTGAATTTGGGTTTGTAACAGTGGGGTTACACCCAAATGAAGATGGGATTATCTGTTTGAGGGGAGGGGAGGCTTAACAGAATTGAGGTTGGAGGAGTGATCTGGACATTGTTTTATCCACTGGGGTTTCTGGTCAAACAGTTTGCGGGACAATAGAAGGTAGTGATCTTTACGAGGGGTTGTACATTTAGATGGAGAGTGGTCGCTGTTGATGATGGTACATATGCTGATAAGGATGTATGGTTGTGGAGCGAAGGCAAGGAAGGCCTGCTAACACCTAATTTTGTACTTAATTAGCCAGGCGATGGATGACCGATGGTCTTATCGAGGGAGTGAAAAAGGAAAGGGGGAATAATAGGTTGTTATGCAGAGTCACGAGCGAAGCACCATCCTCTCTCTATCTGGATTGCTCTTTTCTCGGACTAGACATTGTTGGGCATTTGGGAGGAACTTTCATGATTTACAAGATTATGATATAAATCTCATGGTCTTCAATGTAATTCAAAGCACAATTTGGCGCAAGCAGAGCATTACCGGTTTCGAAGCGCTGCAGGGGATCACCTTCTGTAACGTCTATTCGCCGGAGCTCTGTCGTGTTCCTGTTCGATGGTTGCACTCTTTGAATTGTCGGGATTTGAGCAGATAACGATAACGTATTGAGGATGGTTGGTGCAGAGTTTATGAGCCTCCACACTGGGTTGGTAAACGTCATTAACACACCAAAGTGGAGGCGGGCAGGAACACGGCATCGCCGGAGCTGGAGGCGAGCAGGAACACGGCATCGCCGGAGCTAGGTGACCCGTATTCGCCGGAAGATAGGAGATGGATGCATGTAACATGCATGATCCATGCTCAGGCCCGAGATGTAAGCGAGCGGTGACGTCAAGGGGCTATCAGGTCAGTGTAAGTACATAGCATTTATAATGCTATAGGGTTGGAAATAGGAACTGCCTTGAAATATGGTATGTCCTTGGTGAATGATATTAAATTGCTTGATTTATTGTTGCGTAAGTGTGTATGGTTCTTGAAAGAAATGTTTTTAAATGATCAAAGGAGCACATGTATACATTGAGTTTTGGTGGTCTGTAAGGTATATAGTGGTATATGTTGAAAGTTGGTCTTAATGGTTGCTCCAAAGCCTACCATCAAGGCTTCATATTGTTTCTAGAAGAAGATATTGCATAATTGCTAGTGATAGAATTGAAGCTCGCACTCTTTATTTATTAGATGTTAAGAAAAATGGCTAAGTTTAAAAGAATATTAGAGTTATTGAGAACTCTAATCATATCCACTGCTGACAGCGTAGTCAAAATCAATAAAGACAATATTGCTGACATTCAAAAATGTATACAAAATGCACAAGAGAAGATAGAATTTTTACAACTTGAATCTTAGCTTCAACAAGAAGAATTATAGCAGTTGAGTCATCATTCTGAACCTGTTTTTGTTTAGAACATTAAGATGGACTCCCATCAATAGCAAGAATATAAATTTGAAGCTCATTCAGATTCAGTGCCCAATGAAGCAGCATATTTGCGTGCAAATGCAAAAGTTCAATCTGCATTTCCCAAGCCCATCATCCAACCTTGGGAAGAGCTTGTCCACAACAAGCACAAAATAGGTCTTGAATATGATAAGGAGGTGTCATTTCATATTCCAGACTATTTCAAGCCCATTCAATTTCAAAGTGTTGGGTTTCTTCATGACAATTCACCTTCAGTTGTTCAAGATCCCGCTCCTCTTCCACAACAACCTCAACGTATTGTTAAATGCCAACATTGTCACTGAGTTGTCCATATGAAAGATCATTGTTTTGATCTTCATCCATGTAAGCATTGTCATAAAACCACTCATTTTTTAAACAGATGCTTAGAAAACAAGCCTCCTGCGGGAATAAAGATTCACCTTGGATGGATCGCTTCTTAGCAATGGGCTTCAACAACCAAGAAGATATTCTAGTCATATGTTAGAACTTGTTCTAGAGTATTGAACAGTCTTGCAGTTGAGTTTTCTCCATCTTCTTACCTTGTATCTGACAGGGGGGAAGTGATGGTCATATACAAGCTTCAAAGCCAAATCAAGCAAGCCTAAGCCACAACCTACCATATCGGATTCAGAGTTGTATCCAGAGACAAAGATGCAACTGAGCATGCCTTCGATTGGTGGTGAGCCTTCAACCATCTATGTTGAGTTGAGACCTCCCTTCAAATAATTGGGGACACTTCCTCTAGAATAAGACTTCAACTTCTTGCCAGTTTTGGTTGAGACCTCCTTTTTCGAGTTGAGGTTCTCCATTTTTATGCAAGTTGCAGACCTCTCTTTCCAAGTTGAAGGTCTCCCTCTTCAAAACATTAGGAGCACTTCCTCAGTGTTGGTGGTCATCCTTAAACCACCACCTTACGCCAACATTTCAGAGAGCACATTCAGCCTAGTGTTGCCATGCATTTTTGCACATTTTGTATTAAAACTCTCTTCTTGGACTCATACATACCCCTATGGATTAAGGGGGAATGTTGGACACCTAATCCTCTAAGGGTTGGTGTCGAATGTAAACAGTCAAAGGGATTCCAAGAGACCACTTGGTATATGGAAACCAAGGGTCATCATAATGTATTATAAAAGTATATCATGTAAATAATAGACACAATTCAATGTTTATACTTCATATCCCCTCTTCGCCATAATGATGTCTGACAGATCGAGTTCTTGAAGTCCTAAAAATTACAGTTTCAATGCCTCTTCTGCAAATTTCTCTGCAACCCCATTTTTCACCCTATTGGATTTATCGAATTTAGGTCAGAAATTGTCCTTAAGTGACAGAGTTGATCACATTAGATTCATGAAAGAATCTTGTATCCAATGGCATATGAATTTGGCACTTTCGAATTCATGCGATATTTTTCATCTAATTTCTTTTAAACATAACACTTGAAATTTTTTTGGATAGTTCCAAAGGAGCCGAATAAAAAATCAATAACATAAAATATACACAACGAAAAAATTCAAAAAATACCATTATATTCGCTTACGAGTCCTCTTCAAAAGAGTACTCTTGGTTTTTTAGTTTATTTAAAGAGTTGGAAAAATTATTGTGTGAACACGTGTCTCCAAAATGCAATTGAAATATTACTTCACCAACTTTGAAAAATAATAAAAAATATAATTTTGCATAAAAAAATAAATTTTTAATACAAAGAACTTAGTTCTCTCTCTCTCTCTGTAGATCATTCTTATATATATATACACACACACACACACACACACACTTTTTAGACTAAGTTATGCTACGTGAACACACGCATATCTCTTAAGTTTTCCGAAAATTTGCAAGGACATATATTGCATTTAATGGAAAATTGAGAGATTATACGACAGTAATTCTTTTTGAAAAATAAATCATTAAGACAAAAACATAATTCTCCACATATTTTCTTTTTACTCCAAATCAAATTTCATAATTCTTATATGAATTTTGAGGGGTGCAATTTGATAAAAGAGGAAAAATTTGAAATTTTATCGCCACATTTGGCCCAAACTTGTAACCCATCTTCATGCTTTCACTTAAAGAGTAATCCTACATTTAGACAGAGTATTTGCTTCCACATTTTTCTCCATATAAACATGGAGAAAAGATATGTCATTGAAAGAAAAGCGAAAAATTGCAATGTGTGTCATCCAATGGTGAAGGAGTGGAATCTCCAAAGAATTCCACTCCAACAACCAATCAATGACAATTTTTGAATCATCAGTGATCTTTATGGAGTCAATGGCCAGCCAAACAACGCTCTAAAGTAATCCCCATAGTGCCACGACCTATGCCCAACAATTTTTGTCACCACCATCATTCCAAAAGAAGCGAAAATCCTTGCTAGGACAGATCTTGATGAGAGCCCCACATCCGCAATTACCATCAGCAGAGGCCCCATCAAAGAAGCCAAAGGGATAATAAGACCCCAACTCTTGAAATTGGACAAAACATTGAGGAGACTTGGGAGACCATGGGCCAATCTCAAGGAAATCACTGATGATTTTGACGCAAGTAGAATGGCAATCAGGAATCCAATTCTAAAAAATAGATGCATTCATGGAATGCCAGATACCCCAAAGAACATATAGGGGGAGTGTTTTGTAGGGTCTATGGCTCGAGGACCAATACATAAGGCAATCAAAGATGGAGGACCAGCCCCTGTCAATCATGAGGTTCAACAATTCCACCACATGATCCCATATGGCCTTAGCGAAGGAGCAGTCCAGGAATAGATGAAAAATATCTTCAAAGGCCGAATGACAAAAATGGCAGCGACTCAGACCCTGAAAACCCCTTTTCATCAGATTCTCCCAAGTCAATATCCAGTTGAAAAGGGTCATCGAGGAGAAGCACTTAATCTTCAAAGGAGCATCCCATTTCCACATGGGCACCATCCACTTGTCAAAGGGACATATAGGAGGAGAACCAGAAATGTAAGAGTAAATTTCTTTAACAGCAATACTATCGCCTGTAATTTGGCCTCCCCAAATAAGAGAATTTGGCCTGTCATTTAAAACAATTCCAACCTCAATGAATTTGAGTCTATATGACTCCCATTCAGGTTCAAACTCAACATTAAGTCCTAGATCCCAAGAATGGGGCCAATACAGTACAAAACACTCCTATTGAAGTGCATTCTTCAAGTTGGCTAAGAAATTGAACCCCAACTAGTGCAGAGCTAAAATAATTTGAGGAGAGAGGATGTGCTCACCCATCAGACCCTTGATTACGTCCAACCCGATTAAGATTTTGTCACCATTTCCTGCTTTCCATCTCAGATTACCACATAACCAGCATTTGGCATGCATCAAACTACTCCATATCACAAATTTCCCACTCTTAGAAGGAGCACCGTCAACAACCCAGTCCTCCAAACTTTGATGATGGAGATATTTACCTTTGATAATTCCACTCCATAAACCCTGAACATTAAAATCCCTCCAAAGATTTTGGGAAAGAAGGGCCAGATTAAAGCGCTTTGTATCCCTTAGACCCCAGCCTCTCGAATCTTGAGGGCAGGAGAGACATTCAATGTTGATAAGGTGGAATTTTTTAACTTGTGTTGTTCCTGACCACAAGAATTTGGCGAAGATGGAATTGATTTTATGGATGATCGCCGAAGGAAAAAGGAATAAGTGCATCCAATACATTGATATTCCCTGAAGAACAGATTTAATCATGATCACCCTACCACCGAGAGACAACCATCTATGATCCCATAGAGAAAGCTTTTTTCTAAATTTTAAGGATCAACCAATCCCAATCCATAATGTGATAGTTGCATGGTTTGAGTAAACAACCCAAGTACTTAAATCCCGAAGATAAGGGGATAGAATTGATCCCAAATAGGGAAACTATTTTCTAAAAGGTCGCAACGTCCTTCTCATCCATTATGAGCTCAAATTTTCCCTTGTTAAGAATGAGGCTTGTGGCTCTTCCAAATGTAGATAGAATTTGATATAGAGCTTCCCATTCAGAGTAATTGACAGCTCCAAACCCAAGGACATTGTCTACAAAAAGATGTGTAATAGAGGATGTAGGAGAGACCATGTAGCTGAAGATAACTCCATTTGATTTTGTTATGTTGGGGATTAGTGTTTCTTGTGGGTTAGTGCCCACGAATTCATTGAGATGGTGCTCAATTCGGGGATTGGTGTCCCCTATGGGTTGGTGCCCATGAATTCACTAAGTTGGTGTTAGTTAATGGATTGGTGTATCTCGTAGGTTGGAGCCTACGAAAATTTCAGTTGGAACTGATAAACTTGATTGTACTTGTTATATTAAGAAAAGTTGAAAATTATTTTCTTCGAGTTATAAATCTTCTATGTTCATGTGTTCAATCTTGAATGCTTAATATAGTGATTTGTTGGTTAAAAAATGGTTAATTGACGAAATATTGATTCACACCCCCTAGTATTTCCAACAATTGGTATTAGAGTTAGTTCCTTCAGTCATAGTCTAACAGCTGGAAAGATCCTTGAAGAACATATGGCAAAGTCAATAATGCATTCCTCCAAGCGCTCAAAGGACGTCCCCTTTGATGCTATATTGTCATAACCTCCTAAAGATGTTAAAGAAAGTTTGTTTTTCCCATCCTTCATTTTATGGAACAAATTATGATTTGTGGAAAGTCAAAATGAGGCACTATTTGATGAGTCATGGTTGTGAAGTATGGGAATTAGTTGTTACTAGAAGCACAACTACAAAGGAGTGAAAAGAATACAACATAAAAGCAATGAAATAAATCTTAGGTAGTCTACTAGATTCTGTCAAAGTCAAGGTCAATCAATGTTCTTTAGCCAAAAGTCTTTGGGAAAATCTACAAAAGCTTTATGTGGAATCTATCCTAGTGTATGTTGAGCTAGAACCAAAGTATGTGGAAAAAGATCATAAAAATGATCAAGAATCAAAGGAGATACAAAGAAATTTTGAAAACACCAAAAGTGTGGAAGACTATGAAGATGAGGAAGACTTTGAAGTAGAAACTGAAGTAGACTGCAAATAAGAGCTTGTGGCTGCCCTAAAAGAAATAAATAGATTGAGAGAAAAAAAACAAACAAACAAACAAACAAACTTAAGAAGCATATGCAAAACGTTGAAGATAAGAATCATGACCTTGATGGTACAAAGGAAGAAGTTGTCCTCCTCAAACTCCAATTAGAGGAAGTAGAAAAGAGAGAAGAAATTTTGATAAGCCATCTTAAGGAAATGTTTGAGGATTCTAACTAACTTGAAGTAGAATTTGGTCAACAAGAAAGGAGACATGAATTCATCCCCTTGAAAATTCAGCTAGAAGAAGCAAAGAGAGAAAAAGAAGTGATGAAGATCGAACTAATGAAGAAAGAAGAAGATTGTGAGAGGCTTGAAGAAGAAATTGTCTCACTAAGAAATGAAGTCAACAAACTAAGCAAGAATTTGAAGAGCACGCATGTATTAGATGGCATCCTCATTCGCCAAATATCACCATGCGACAAAACAGGGCTTTGTTATACATGTGAGATAAGCTCCAAGTTTCCAAAGGTTAAGTATGAGGAAAAACTGGAAGCCCATCATCCTTCAAAAGCTAAATCACAGTGAAATTTGGAAGAAGGTTGAAAGTATTCCCAGTCCAAGAAGTTACGTTGATGCTCTCAAGGGATCCATACACAATGCAAGAAGCGATAAGGATCAACAAAGGTTTGAGCCTCCTCCAAAGTAAAATAACTTCAAAAGACCATCAAGGAAAGCCCACTCAACCAGGTATCAAACCATATTCCTTGATCAATATTTTTCATGTTCAAATTTTTGGTGTAAGGAAAGAGATTGTAGAGCCTATTCCAGAAATTATTGTGCAAGCAATAAAATCTCTTATCAGGCTTCAAGAAACTAGTTTACAAGCTATCAAACAAAAGGTCCTATTGGCTACAACAATAGAAATCGTAATTCATTTTCTCAATTATTCAAGTACAATATAGAATGTTTTCGTTGTCACAATCTTGGACATATAGCACGAAATTGTAAAAGTAGCATAAAGTGGTCTCCTAAGCAAACAAGGAAGAAAATTTTCATACCAGGGATATAGAAATTTCCAACAAGGGTTGGAGAAGAAATCAAGAAGAGCCAACGAATAAAAATCACAAGTTAGTCACTAGTCTAAATTGATAAAGTATCTTCAAAGTTTAGTGCTCTGAAAACAGAGGATGAAAAAGAAGTATGGGTTGTGCAAAATAATTAATAAATGATCACATGAAGGTTGTTTTAGTATAGAAAAAGAAAGGAAAACAAATATTTGTTAAGTACAAGCAAAAGATAATCCAGTGTTATCCAAGAAATCAACATGTTAAAACTAATGGATGCAAACTTCTTGTTCTTTCTTTTGTGAGCTGCCTAGGACAATGCATTCAGGGGTCAAATCTGCCAACTATCCCAGGTGTTGACATTAACACAATTTTTCAAAATGACAACAACAATGGCCTTCTGAAAAAAGGGTGACTTGGTTTTTCAAACTTCAATAAGATCAAATGGTTTGTTTTTTAGTAATCCTCTATATGATGATATCGAGTACTATGTTGAGGCTTCCAAGATAGGATATAATTTAAAGGCACTTAAGGAATATTCATTCTATTTCCAAAAGCTCAACCAAATTTCCATGCGTAGTCATGTGGGAGAAGCAATTGATAAGCCATTACCATTTGTTCTTAGTGGTGAGGATGGGTATAAAAACAATGTTATAATTAGTCCTTGCAAAGCAATCTATGTCCTAGAAGCTTCTTCCTTCATCCAGTCATGAAGAAATATTCATTTTTACCATTAGCACATGTGATAGAACTAGAATATGGAGAAGTTAATGAAGTGACTTTTGTTGTTCATCGCGTTGTCTATAGTGTTTCGGGTAATGTAACATCACTTTCAAGGCATTGGAGAGAAATCATTTCTCTGGAGACAAGATCACTCTTCTTAGCTAAAAAGTACGAGGAAAGGTTATTTCCACCAATGGACAAAGTTGTGTTTATCATTAGAGAGTTATATACAACATATTAGATAATATTTATGGAAGGAATAATGCACAAGGGTTTCACTCAATGAACCTCTGACATATGTGTGTGTGTGTGGTATATTAAACAATACCCTTAATTTGACTACATATTGGAAAATACCTCTAAAAATCACACATTATTTAACCCTCTGACAATATGAACCCAATACACCTTCCCAATTTAAAAGAAAAACTCTACTTTCACTAGATATTGTAGGTACCATTTTTTCATTAACATTTTTATACCCCTTTATATTTTTTCATTAACTTCGAACTCTATTTTCTATACTTATCTATATAGAAACCCTTTACCCCCTATTATATGCTCAATATATTGTCATTTTGTCCTTAATATGTACCCTCCAAGATGAACACACATGGTATGGTATTGCTCCCTATTAAAGCCCGAGTGCAACAATTTCATATTTTTCTACAATGTATTTTTGGTTTTCCAACACAATTTAAAGTCCTAAATATGTTTTTAAAAGTGATTAGTGCAAAAACATTGATAAGACATACAACAACATTGATAAGACATACAACATACTTTTTAAGCCAATTATCCCTTACTCAGTACGAGATGCTCAAGTATCCACCATCTAAGTTGGTTGTTGTTGCAATCTCAATATGTCATCTATAAGAATCCATAATGGAACATTTTATGAGAGATTCAAAAGAAGCTTAAAAATGGACTTCTTATTTTGCCATACCACATCCATGAGCTACCAACATTGCTCATATATCTTCTCTTTATATGTTTTACATCAAAGTTTTATAGTTGCAGTGAACTCTACAAACCTAGAATGGTACAGTGTAATTGCCATGGATGATCTATGTTACTCCTTATCTTGTAGACTATGAAGTCAAGGTGAGCAACAAGAAGTGAAGGGGAGCATCACAGAAGAGGCACAAGCTCAAGGGACCAATTTATAGTGGTAGAAAAGACATTGGGGGCGGGGAGATGATAAATCATGGAAAAGAAGTGGACAAGGGGTGCACCCCATTTTCCATCGATGAGTCAAAGGGGGAGAGAAAACTGAAAAAGGGAGAAGTGGCAGTTGTATTTCCATCAATGACAAAGTGGGAGATTGTTGAGATGTTGTCATTGATGTCAAAGTAAGGGGCAGCTATGGAATGGAAAGTTACAGAGATTCAAAAATTTGTATACCTTTGGATTCGCCTCATCACTAGAGTTCATTTGATCTTGCTTGTGTTTCCTTGGTCTCAAATTTGATCTTTGGATTTTGCATTTGTATGAAATGGTTTTGCGTAAATGAGGGGAAAGGCTTCAAATTTGATTTCTTGGAGCACACAACACTACTCATCAACTCATAGTTGCATATAACCAATGGGTGAATGCACACATAGATGAGTCAACTTGGAATGCGAAGGGATGACAAATACTCACTAATATATAATTTGTGGGTTGTTTACAGTGGCGGAAGATCAATTCTTTTGTTTATAACAGTTGTCTAGCATTGTTCTTAAACAAGTGGAGCTTAACTCAAAACTTATTTCATTGTTATGGGTCCATTGTGATCGATTTGGTCTATGGTTCTCAGTCGAGGTAGTGTTGAAATAAGTGTTCATTCTAGATAGAATAATACAACCATAAAAGTTGGATTGGTATTGTACAAGCAACCTAACATCGTAAATCTTGGTAAACTAAGATGAGCATCGCCAAAACCCCAATTCATCAAATTAATAATTACAAGTTGAACATTGCATTGACTAGTGTCGTGATGAGTTGGTAAGCCTCATGGAACTATTGATTATTCACAAGAATGTGCAATAAGCAAACAATTGTTCTAAAGTTGGACGATAAAGCTTATCGTTGTGAACAGGGAAAATTTTAGGGTTAATATTCGCAAGTGGGTTAATTTTCCATGTTTTTTCAATAAAAAGTTTCACCATTTTCAATTTTTATTAAAAAAAATCATCCAAAATTTATAGTATACAATTGTTTTACCTTAAAATTTGCCAGAATTTTCTAGAAACTATAAAAAATCATTAGAAATTTGAATATTTATAAACAAACAAATAAAATTCGCTAAACATTTTATAGTTTGCATATTAGGGACTAAGTTTCACCAAGATTTCTAAACTTTAAGACAAGTTTCCATCCTTAAAGTTTTCTCTGGTTGTGAAGGGTAGTGTTCCCAAACTCTGGATCGTTTGCTTATAGCGACAGACCAATTATGATGACAAGGTAAGTTAATTAATCACAACAACTTGGTAGAGGTCACAAATTTGACAAAGGAAGTCATATGTGACGAAGGTCCTTGTTCAACTTTGGCAATAACAAGCAATATTAATTGTGTTTGCCCACAATTCTTGTTACAAATTGGCATTGTTGAGCATGCACCTCACTCTTTCTAGAAGAGTCTTGTTCATGCACTCTACTACACCATTTTGCTAGGGAATATATATAATTGTTATGTGTCATATGATTCATATTTGCAATATTTTCAAATTCTAAAGTGAACTCACACCATTATCTATTCTTAAACACTTGATTGTTTTCCCATTTTTCTTTTCTATCATCACTCTAAAATGTTTAAATGTATAAATACATCTTTTCTTTTCAAAACATAAACTCACACTTTTCTAGATAAATCATCTATTCAATTATTCCTTTACTAACATGACTATATGCTTCAATTTTTTTCTACACTGTTTTCCAAATATCCAATGGTTGCATAAATTCAAAATTCGAGATTTCAAATTTGGAAATAGCTTGTGATTTAACAATACCTTTAGTCCTTTCTCCCTCATATAACCTAGTCATTGATGTCATAAACAAGTGGATTCAACTACCTCCTCAAATGTCACCATTGCTTTGTTGATCTAAGTACTTCAACTTATAAAGGTCCCCTGTCTTAGTAGCCTTCATTATCACTAAAGCGCCTTAGGACACTTTCAGTGCTCCACCTTGGCCTATCCACTTATAAACACCAAAAGCCAAAGCTCCAAAAGAAATTTTATTTTCCTTTAATTTAGGTACATGTCTCGCATCTACTAATGTTCTTACAACACCATCAAACATCTTGATTTTAACACTCCCTATCCCAACAGTCTTACAATGAATATTATCACATATGATGAAAAGCACCATAACCTAACAACCAATCTTCATAACATTTAAAAACATTACAAATAGACAACACTTCATGAATCATACAAGAACCTAATTCAACCAAATTTTACTCATTTTTTTCATCTTCCTTGAATTTTTGTCTCTTCCAACAATCCTTCTTGAGATACCCTAGTTTGTTGCAAAACGATCTAAATTACTCTTCTTGCCTTTTGACTTTTACTTGATGTACCTCTCAATTTATCTCCCCTCGTGAATGACCTCTAACCACCATTGCTTTTGGCATAGAGGTTTCAATGTTTGATTTCCTCCTCACCTCTTATACACAACAAAGCTCCAACAATAATAACAAAGTCAAGAGTATTAGTTGTGCTCAAACTAATAGAGGTTATAAAATGGTCCGACAATGCAGGTAATTAACACAATAATGTAATTGTCTTATCTTCGTCATTGAGTTTGGCATTTATACTATTTAACTAGCAAATGAGTATTGAACGAGTTCAAGGGCCCTACAACTTTTGTACCTTCTTTCATCTTCAAATTGTAAGGTTGCCTCTTCAAATAGATCTAGTTCGTCAAGGATCTCATCATGTAAAGACCTTTCAAATTGGTCCACAAGCTTCTTCTTGTCACTTCACCAATGATGTTAAATAAAACATCAGTTGCAAGACACAATCATATTGTACTAAGGGCTCTAGCATCTAGGTCCTCCCACTCTTCACCAATCATCATTACAAGCTTCTTGCCACTGCCATAAAACATCAGTTGCAAGACACAATCATATTGTACTAAGGGCTCTAGCATCTAGGTCCTCCCACTCTTCATCGATCATCATTATAAGCTTCTTGCCACTGCCACCTAATATTTCATGCAACACTTGTACTTGTAGATCCCACATTTTTATTTCCCAGGTTAAAAATTATTTTTTCCATTAAATTTTTATCTCATGCTAGTCCACTCAAAACACAATGCACTTGGAATATGGGCCTCCACAATACTATTTTTACATAGAGACGCCTCCAACCAGTTCTTGCTCTCCACATAGTGATCTCTCAAACTCAGTCAACTCAATTGCATAGTGATCTCTCAAACTCAGTTGATTAGACGAATACCACTTGTTGGTATTTCAAAGTTTGTACAAAGAGTGACGCAAAATTCAAAAGTACACAAGATTTTACGTGATAAAACCTAACAAATTATCATGAAAACATCCATGAGTAAGGCAAAAGTTTTTATTATAAAAAAAAATACAATCAAACTTCCACTCATCTTCAATCTCTCGACTTCATAAATGAAGCATCGTTACAGTTTTGGCCACTATCATTTAATTTTTGAAAACCAACACCATTAAAGTAACCTTTAGAAAAAACTAAACTAGTGTGAATTCGGGATTTACATTTTCTTCACATTAAATTGTTGTCACATTTAATGAGAATCAATTATGTGTACAAATGAATGACCACCTTCCTTTCCAAACATTGACCAATTACACCGACGACCCTAGATAAAAACCCCAAAGACATTTACTACAGTGCCCTTTTACCTTTCCAAAATGCTTTTGCCCTCAATGCACAAGTCAATAATAGTACCATTCTTTACAATGTCAATACTTGTTGGGAACTTCTAAGTGGATTGTTTCTCAGCACCGTATAGCAAATTTTGTTTGTACAAGTTTAATTTGATGCAATTCCATAAAATGAATGCCATTATGTTGATAACTGAGAGTAGATCTGAATTTCCTGCATATTGGTTTAACATCTTCACTTGATATTTCATCGTTAGCCCGCCCTCAAACTTATATGCTTCTTTGTGCTAATTTCTTTGTAATATGCTCAAAGAAAACAAATAACGCAATACTCTCAATACCAACGCTGGGTTCATGGAATAGGTTTGACAGACACGATTGTTAAAAAAAACAAACCTGCCCCACCACCCCCACCTATAAAAGATGCATTAAGGTTGAGGTGGTATGATCATCAGCCCTAGGCTTGAAGAGCTGCTCAAAAAAACCAATAAAAATTTAGCAAATAGAGGTGCTTGGAAAAGGCAAATAATGCGAAAGTTACAAATTCGAGGTAACGTTTTTAGCAAGGCAAGGTCTCCTGTGTGGAAGAGGCTCGATTTATTAACATTAGAATTCCGAAATGAATTGACTCTCATGACAACATAAATTTGAACCCTTCCAATAGATTAATAAAGAAAGTGAATACAAGAAATAATTAGTTACAAGAACAGAGG
Organism: Pinus tabuliformis; assembly: GCA_031772625.1. NCBI lineage: Eukaryota > Viridiplantae > Streptophyta > Pinopsida > Pinales > Pinaceae > Pinus > Pinus tabuliformis. Next base: position 902,313,976 of record CM062811.1, read on the forward strand.
AAAACAGAGTCACAGAAAAAGAAAAAAGATAGAATCACAGAAAAAGTGCAAAACGAGATCCAAGAGCTAGAAATCTATAAACGCGCTACACCCAAAACTGGGAATCGGGAATCGGGAATTGAGAAGCAACAGTGACACCAAAAGAGGTCGAGGAACAAAAATAGAACTGGTCATGAAAATTGGATACAAGTACCCAAAACCTGGAAAATAAGTAAAATTAGGACAAAAACCATTGACACTGGAGAAGCACAAAGAATAGATGGAGAGAACAACAAAAGTAAAACAAATAAACTTTCTTAACCCGGGAAAAACCATAACTGATGTTTGGTTGAATCTAGAAACTTGCACTCACTACAGAGTTTTCTCGCAGCTGGACAACCTATAATCCAAATCAAGAATGAAAGGAAATAGGAATTAAACTCCCCCACCGAAAAGGGGCTTTTAAAGAAAATAAATAATGGTGAGGAGGCTCTCTTCAAATAACAAAAATAAGGGAAGAAGAGATGAACATGTAGGAAGGATGCATATGTATAGCCAAAGTTTCAACCAGCAATCTGTAAGCCTTAGGCTTGAGGGATACTTATGTATCGTGGCTTATGTATTGAGGTTGAGGAATATTTATTTTCTAAAATCTCCCAAACTCTTTTGACAGGACAAGGTGGAGAAAACCACAATGAGAATGAAACTCGGGTGATCAGCATAATACTTCATCAACAAACGAGAACCCTGTTGGCAAGAATAAAATCCATTATTTGGTAAGGGATTGGATCTAACCATTGGACAATATTAGTTTACACGGGAAGCTCTCTCCAACTGCAGAAACACCAATAACTCAACCCCAATGCAGATAAGATTAAACAGTGGTGAACGGAAGGTAATAACTCCAAGGAACGAGGATGTTTATTAAGAACAATATACTGTTACTCGTCAAAGATAAGATCAAAAAATGAAACGATAATATGTATTTGGTAGCATCTTAAAAGAGGCATTCATTGGACAGAGAACCGACCACGATCCAAACTAGAATACAAAAACATGTGGTGTTAAAACAAAAGGGTCGTACCAATTCATAGAATTACAACGGAGGAAATAAAACATCAGTAAGAATATGAACAAGAGAGACCAAGCAAGACCATCCTCTCCTGGGACTAACCACCTGAAACTTTTCAAGTAATAACAAACATATACACAAGGTCTTGTTGATGGTAGCGTACTGATTGATAAATATAAACTGCAATAGGGCAGCCAATGATGCAGCCATATGATTCATGCCCCCCAACGCAAACACAAATTACTTAAAATCATGAGATGGTGAACAAGAATCATCTTACTGACTATTTATTCAAAATCTCATGGGGTCATAATTCATTCCAACAAAACTGTACAAACAGTGATTATCAATTTTCAAAAGAAAAGCATGCCAAACTTTTGCAGACACGGCTAAAATTAACTGAATTCAGGGCTGCAGAAAAATAACGATTGCTAACAAACCCCTCAATTTCATGACCTGGGTAAAAGATTAAACGGTGTGCATTCAATATGCTAAAATTAACGACTTTGAATAACTAGATCAACATATTTACAAACCTTTCATCACAACCTTACTCTCTGTCAGATGAACAATGGCCTATCATCATACAGCGCAGTCCAACACGGTACTGGAATATGCTATTTATATATTCATATGTATAATATTCACAAACCATCCATAGATATGACAATATTTCATATATTGGGAAAACGTTCGCATAATAACCATTAACTTATGACTAATTTGTCTCCATCACAAGAAGAGTGACCTATCATCATTGAGCATAATCCAACATGGTAATGGAATATGCTATTTATATATGCACACACGTGATACTCTTGAAGCCATCTAGCAATATGAAGACAAGTCCAAAAATATTAGGGGAGTTCTTCCATAACCGTCCAGAAATTTTACTAACTTGTTTCACTCCTCTCTAAAGCTGCAAAACAAAAAAGCAAAGATAAGACTATTGATGAATAAACTTAAAAGCGAAGATTATAAAAATTGATGGATAAACTTGAGTGCAATTCGTGTTAAAAACACAAATTTATACAAAATTAAGTGAACTAGATATGACATAAAAACAACAGCGCAAGTGCCGTAAATATTCAAAGCATCAGACATACTGTTGTAATTCAAAAGCTTCTCGATGAGATCAACATGAGTCATCAGCATACGCCTACAGCAGTATCTCACCAACCCCAATGCATCAAGAGCGTCCCTAAGCAATAGATTAAAAAACCAGTGAAAAAATAAGCGGATTGTAATGAAAAACAGATATTTTTTATTTAATGAAAAATGGAATTCTTGCTCTCAATACAAAATAGTAAATACTAAATGGAGACAATGGCATAGCCTAATGTAAAATACAAAGAAATTCAAATAACATAAGCGTAACAAATGATTTCACTACAGTTCCGAACATCGTATAAGACTTTCTCAGCTTAGAAAGTATAGTGAATGAAGATGTCTGGAGTACAACTACTCCTTCACTGTATGACATTAAACATAGTGTATGCCGGAAAGAAATTGAAGAACACTTAAGAATGTTTCAAGTATACATTAAACATAGTGTATGCCGGAAAGAAATCGAAGAACACTTAAGAATGTTTTGAGTATACATTAAACATAGTGTATGCCTGAAAGAAATCGAAGAACACTTAAGAATGTTTTAAGTATACTCTGATTATCACCTTGTGATACAATATTATCTCCATCAATGAGACTGAATCATAACTATAAAATCACAAACACTGGGAAGGTTAAATGGGAGAGTATTTAGAACCATATATTCAGCTTCTTTGAAAAGTATGATGGACTAACAGAAAAGGGAGAGTATTTAGAACCATATATTCAGCTTCTTTGAAAAGTATGATGGACTAACAGAAAAGGGAACAGCCCAAATCAATTGTACAGGTCGACTATTGGTAAAGTGGCCAGTTTTCTTAAAAATAGTGTTAAAGCCCTGTGTTTACACTGTTAAGTTTCAAAAACACGACAGTGACATTTCAATCTAGGAGTGGTTGAAAAATACTACGCATGAGCTCGAGATGATAAATAATGAACCTTAGAAACACTGAGCAAACTTGTGATGTAGTCCAGTAATACCTGACATACACCAGTTTAGAATTATCTCATTCAAAAACATCTAGAAAGTTGAAAGGGGTATATATACAATCATATATAAGAGAGTGAATCAAACTATTAATAAGAGTTAGCTCCTAATGGTACGGATGGAAAGACTGCCCAGCATTAGATCATCCACTTTGTACTTTGTGAAAGATAACAAAAGGCAGAACCATGTTTTCTATAGAAAAGTAATCTGAAAACAGAAAAGTAATCTGAAAACAAAAGCTTCAAAAACATATTAGTAGTAGTAATTGCAAGGTTTTGATGGTGCTGAATCCATTTTCAAATTAAACACTCCGACCGTGAGATTTCTTGAAAAATCACTAACTTGTGAGGCCATAAAAATGCCTCACAAAAATGATAGGTCTCAAAAGACATTAAAAACGCCATTAAAATGATAGGTCTCAAAGGGCATTAAAAACACAATAATCGATCAATAATAAATGGAATAATGTGGAGAATCAGCTCGCCGAGGGTTGTGTTTTCTCTATTGCCATTTATATTTTATGTGAGCGAGCTTTTCCATTTGCCCTGGAATAGAACTCACTCGGAAGCGAATAAACCGCAAGTACTTGCAGGTCTGGGTCGCTGCTGGCATGTTTAACTTGCCTGCAAAGACTCATGCTGGGGACCCAGTTAGCTCAGCTTAGCAGTGATGCCAAGCAGAATATGCCTTAGGAATACAACGATTCGGCATTTTTTTCAGTTGACATCATGGAAGAAACCCAGTACAGCATTAGGGTTTCAATAGGAAACTAGCTTTCTCCTTAAGGTGGTTCTGACATAAACGATTACCCCAGGGTTGTGTTCGGATTTTGAGATAAATTAACAGACGCAATTCAGTAAAAAATCATATCAGGTATTAGCACGCTGTGCCCTTTATTAAATGCCTCCCATCTCAATTTTAAATATTCATTTAATTTTTCTACCAAACCAGATCAGACAGTAAAATAAGAAAAAAATGAAAGATGGGACACTAGAAATCAAGTCAAAGCATCCGGAATAAGAATAACGAGTACCCTTCAGTATAGTCGGCCTGCAGAAGGTCGAGGTATGTGTCCCATTTGTTCCCAATCACCTGCGCACACGGATAAAACCCAAAAACCGAGCTTAAACAAAAATGCCAAGCCTATATATAAGAATACGTGCTCAAATTTCTGAAAACATAACCAGCTGAAAACATACACGCAAAGAACGATTTGAAGAGAAATTGAGTATTTAATTACCTTTCCGCAGGTGAAACATCGAACGGGGATAATCATTTTCACAGATCACAGGGAAGCGGCCACTAATGGCTTTACTCCTCTCTGTGATGAGCCGAATATGCAGACCGCCGAATACGCAGACCGCTTCCACTACTCCTTGCTGTTTTATATAGTTGACCGCACCTATTTTGCTAAATAAATATCATATGTAAGAATTTAGGTTTTTGGTAACAAATATAAGTTTTTAAATTCGGAATATAATTAGGAGAAAAAAAAGGGGGAGGAGTACATTATGTTTTTTTTGAGTGGGAGGAGGAATTACCCACAGTTTTCGGATATTACATTATTTGGAATATAAAAATAAATAAATTATTATTATTTTAAATCTAGATTTTTCATAGTTAAATATATAAAAGTATTGTCCAGAAGCTTCGTGATCATTATCAACATTATTATTAAATAATAATAATATTATTATTATTTAAAATGTTATCAATAATCAAATAATAACCTTGGTTTAGACCAATTTTGACTTAAAAATAAATTATTGTTATGGTTATCCTTGAAGATATTTATTTTATGAAATAGCAACAACAAAATTTATTAGTAATGTGGATATTTTATAAAACATTTTGGTACGGCATTGGGGTTGAAGATTCATATCTGTAAGCATTTGATTTTAAGTTTGATCTCCTTGTAATACTTGTGTATCAATGTAACTCCACATATAATAGTATAGGTTGAACTTTTTTGAATAATGTGGTTGCTTTTTCAAACATCGTGACATGTCATTTTGGTCAAGGACTCATAAACTATAAGTTGTTAGTTACAGGTTTGATCCATCACCTCCATGGTGCCCACGCATGACTACAACTCCATGGGTTGAATTTATATCACTAACATGGATATCTTGTTGAATGTTCAATGTTGTGTTTTGGTTAAGGACCCATGATCATATGTAGGTTTTGAGTTTGATTTCCTCGTAGTGCCTATGCATTGCTACAACTCCATATATAATGACATGGGTTGAATTTCTACCAACAACAATAGTGCCTTGTCAAATGCCTCATTAGACAATTTTGACTAAGGATAATAGCCAAAAGCATTTGGTCTTGAGTTTGATCGCCCATAATGCTTGCACATAGTTGTAACTCCATGGATTAAACTTTACTAATAACATGGGTACTTTATCGAATGCACTAGATTGGCATTGTGGCTAAGGCCCATTGATAGTCGATCTTAAGTTTGAAGCTCCTACAATAGTGCACATATCTCACTACATACCCACATACAACTTCATAGATTGAAATTCTACATATGATATTGGTACCTTGTTAAACACTCTTATATAGCAATTTTGATTAAGAACCCATGAGGAAATCTTGAGACCTAGGATTCACTTAATTAGTTGAACCATGCACATAAAGTATGTTGCCAACAGTGAGGCCACAAGACACGAGTTCAAATATAGTTAAGTTCTTCAAGATTACAAGTCATTATTATGGTTGGCAATTCATTCACCCTCCCTCCAGATATTCAAGGAAAGAAGGGGGAATCTCGCATGGTCTTCCTTGCAACCAAAAAGTAGTTGGTCTTCAATTTGATCCCCTTGCAATACCCATGGCAACTCTATATACAATACCATGAGTTGATTTTCAATTAATGACAATGATACCTCATCAATTAAGAACACATGTCCATAAGTAATTTATCTTGAGTTAATTATAAAGTTAACTTTTTAAGATGGAGGAGCTAAGTGTTGGGTATGTATTATATTATTTGCATGACTACCTCCACGCATTATACATTATGTCAAACACAGTAAGTGGGTCACAGGGGGGGGGAGAATCCCATTGTCCTCGGGGGGTTTCAGGGCAGTGCCCTCGAAAAATTTTGGGTTTGCATCCATTTGGTGGTTTTCGACACACAATTTTCTCCTTTAGCAGTTTTGTGGTGCATGGTGGTTTATTCCATAGCTTCATAGTTTTGACTAAGAACTACAACTGTATTCTAATCTAAGAAAAATGAAATTGTAGTTTATGGATGCCTCGTGATTTATATATTGTATTGTAATATTGTAAAGAAGAATATGCTAAAAAATCTTTTTGGTTTTCTCAATTTGGGTTTCTAAGGTAAAATCTTTGTGTTAATGTGTGTGTTTGCCATTGCATTTTTTTCTCTTTTATCAAGAATTTGTTTGCAGCAATTAATTATAGAGGGTTAAAACCTACATTTGGTATAAGAGTAGTTTTTGCTTCAAGGGGATGCTTTGTGGCTAAGGGGTTTTGCTCAGGCCTATGGTGGACCCAATTATAGTGGGAGATTTGCATAATCAATTATTGTGGTGAAAAGATATGGCAAGTAGTTCAAAGATGGAGATTGAGAAATTCATTGGGCAAAGTTTTGAGTTGTGGAAGCACAAAATGGAAGATATGTTGGTGGACAAAGATTAATGGATCGTTATGGATTTGGGTATCATACCAACAAGGATGTTAATATAAGATTGTACCAAGTTGGATCATAACACAATACAATTATGTCTTTTTGATTTAGTTTATTCAATTTTTCAAGAGAATTTACAACAAAAGGATTGTGGAACAAGTTAGGGACTTTGTATCAGTCTATGACCCTGGTGAATAAATTATTCTTACAAAAAAATTTGCATAACCTAAGGATGAAGGATGGAGACTTCGTAAAAAAACATGTGTTTGCCTTCAATATTATGGTAAGTCAGTTATTATGTGTTGATATTAAGGTTTCAGGTGAAGATAAGTGTATCAATTTTTGTGTTCTTTACCAGACTCGTGGGATAGTTTGGTTGTTGCCATAGGTAGTAATGTAACTATTTTAAGTTTCGAAAAGAAAAAAAGTCACATCCTTATTATCAGAGGAGATGAGACAAAAAAATTATGGAAATTCAAAACGCAAATGTCTCATTTGTAAATGGACACTCCCATAATAGAAATAAAAATAAGTCCTGAAGCAGGAGATCTAAATCTAGAGGAAGATCTAAATCTCTAAGAAAATTTGTAGAGGTATGTTGGAGATGTGAAAAAGAATGGCATTACAAGAAAACTTGTAAATCCAAAATTTCTCAGAAAGGAAAGGGATCTAATGGCGCTTCTTTTATAGAAGCAATAACCTCCTCACATGAAGGAGGGGATGCGTATTTGGATTCTTCAAGTACACATGTAGATCATGAGGCATAGCTAGTTAACTTGTGCACATCCTTTCATATGACTCCTCACAAGGAGTGGTTTTGTGTGTATGAAAGATATGATGGTGGTGATGTTTACTTAGGAGTTGACTCAATAGTCAGAATCATAGGACAAGGAAAATTCAAGTTGAAGCTCATGGGTGGAAGGATTGGAACACTCGCTAGTGTTTTGCACATCCCAGGGTTGACTAGAAATTTGATTTTTGTAAGTAAGATGAAGGATAATAAATAGGTGTAAAAATAATGTTTGAAAAGGAAACATGTAGGATGGTTCGAGGAGTAATAGTATTGTTGAGGGAGTTCTAATTGGAACTTTATATAAGCTACTAGGAAACATTGCTAGTAATGAGTGCAACAATTTATTTGTTCTTGAGAGTGGAGCAGAAGAAGGAAAAATTCCTATAGCCTTTGGAGAAAAGACTATGTTGTGGCATCAAAGACTAGGACATATCAGAAAGAAGGGCCTTCGAGTACTACATGGTAATGTAGAACGTATATCTAATTGCTCTCTGGATTTTGATTTTCGTGAGCATTGTTTATATGGGAAGCATAAGCGGGTAAGATTTTTCTTTAGTGCTACGAGGTTAGAAGGAATATTACAGTTGGTGGAAAGTGATGTGGTTGGACTTGTGTTAATTCCATCAATGGGTAAATCCATGTACTATGTTTCATTTATAGATGATTTCTCAGGAAATACATAGATTATTTCCTCATAAAGAAATATGAAGTCTTTGACAAATTCAAAGAGTCTAAGGCTCCCTATGGAAAATCATATAGAGAAGAAAATTAAGTCGTTGAGGACAAATAAGGGTGGATAATTATGCAAGAATGAATTAGAAGAATTATGTAAGAAGTGTGGTATAGCAAGGTAGAAGACTACTCCATACACACCTCAGAAAAAAGAATGAACATGACACTGATAGAGAAAGCAAGCAGCATGCTTAGTGGTGCGATGTTAGGAAAGGAATTTAGCATAAATACAATGGACACTACATGTTACCTAGTAAATAGGTTACCCTCGTCATCATTAGATGACAATACTCCACATGAGGGATGGATTGGTAAGAAACCCTCTCTTAAACATTTAGGGTATTTGATTGTGATGTTAATGTACATGTTCCAAAGGAGAAAGGAGTAAGTAGGATAAGAAAAATGAAAAGTGTATCTTTATTGGATATAAAGATGGTCTAAAAGATTATAAGCTTTGGAACCCAAGAACTAAGAAGGATGTGTTTTTTAAAGAAATCAAAGACGTTGTCAAATAGGAAGTCCTAGCCAGGGAGAAAGAACTAGAACCAGACTCTATAGAATAACAAGAATTAGAAGAAGAAGAACCACATACTCTGGTATTGAGGAGATCAATTTCAAGAAAGAAATCAACCAAAAAGGTATACTCCATCTGATTTATGTTCTAATTTTGCTTTGTTCATTATTGATTATGATCATAGAACTTTTGGCAAGGTAGTAAATTCATAGGATGGAAAACTCTGGAAAAATACCATGGTTGAAGAAATGGCATCCTTGGACAAGAATGAGACTTGGGATCTAGTGGAGTTTTTGGTTGGAAGAAATTTGATTGGCAGTAAATGGGTGTTTAAGAAGAAGTTGAATGCATAAGGTAGAATGGAGAATACAAAGCTCGTTTAGCAGCAAAAGGTTATTCTCATACAATGGGAATTGAATTTATTGATATTTTTTCTCGTGTTGCCAAGTTCGCTTCTATTAGATTTATTTTATCTATTGTTGTTGGTTTTGATTTTGATATAGAAAAAATGGACGTAAAGATAACATTCCTACATGGGGATCTAGAAGAAGAAATCTACATGAAGCATCTAGAAGAATATGTGGTGAAGGGAGAGAAAGAGTTGGTGTGGAGGCTGAAAAATTCCATATATGGGTTAAAATAACCACCAAGGATGTGGTATAAAAAATCTAATACTTATATATTGGGACTTGGCTTCACAAGGAGCAAAGAAGATCAATGTGTATATTTCAAACTGGTTGGATATCATCTTATTTATTTGGTCTTGTATGTGGATCATATGTTACTGATTGGAAATGTCAGGGAAATCATCTAGGAAGTGAAAGCTCAATTGTCCTCTAAATTTGACATGAAGCATGTCGGTGCTACAAATTTTATTTTGAGTGCAGATGGAACCCAAAAACTAAGAAGGATGTGTTGTTTAAAGAAATCAAAGATGTCAAATAGGAAGTCATACCAAGGGAGAAAGAAGCGGGAAAGAGAGTTTGAATTGAAGGATGATGAATCAGACTCTATAGGATAACAAGAATGAGAAGAAGAAGAACCACATACTCCAATATTGAGGGGGTTGATTTGAGAAGGAAGGAAGCCATAAAGGCATACTCCACCTGATTTCTGTTCAAATTTGCTTTATTTATTACTGATGATGATCCTAAAACTATTAGGGAGGCAATGGATTCAAAGGATGACAAACTCTAGAAAAAGGCCATGGTTTAAGAAATGGCATCCTTAGACAAGAATGAGACTTGGGATCTAGTGGAGTTGTTCGTTGGAAGAAAGTTGATTAACGATAAATGGGTGTTTAAGAAGAAGTTGAATGCATAAGGAAGAATGGAGAAATACAAAGATTGGTTAGTAGCAAAAGGTTATTACTAGGTAGAGGGAATTGACTTTGGTGAGATATTTTCTCATGTTGCCAAGTTAATTTCCATTAGATTTATTTTATTTGTTGTTATTTCTTTTGATTTTGAAGTAGAAAAAATGGGCGTAAAGTGCAATGAACCTCCTCTAACACGGAAAAACAAAAACAAAAATAAACTAAAGGAAATCAATTAACTATATAGGAATGTTTATCCCTTCTTTCTAAACTCATTTCCTTTAGAGAATTATTTACTTCAATAACTTGTGTATAGATATATACATTTTTTTCTATATTAAACAATAGTCCTTGTGATATTGAATTCTCACCTATTTATAATATCTTCTCTATGCAACTCATGTTTTGATACTTTGTTCCTAAACTACCACAATTGTTTTTATTTTGAACTCCCTAGACCCTTACTCATAATATGTTTGTTTTGGGCCTTTGGTAATCCACACCAAATTATTTTCCTCTTCACAGGATTTATATGAATTCCAATCCTTTCAGAGATTCGTGTATTAAATTTCCTTCTTACCGATATAATTATTTTAGTGTTCTCGTTGAATCAGGCCTATGAACTCTAAACACATTTGCCACTTACCTTACATGCCTTTTTTTTTTTTTTTGCTTTTTTCAGAACGAAAAAAGCATCATTGTATTATATTGAGACTATATAAAGGTTCCCGATAGTACAAAATTCCGCTTTGGAAGCCGGATGATCTTGATTTTGAAAACAAAAACTGAAGGATGATTTCCTTCATGAAGGGAAAGAAACCATCTGAGCTGTTCCGAAAAACAACAGAAAAAACAAATACCAGTCATATGTGCATCACATGCAGGAACATTTCTGATATTAAACCTAGATTTCAGAGATTACTGGACATCCATATATCATGTCATATACAAGGTTAAACAAAAAAGATGAAAAAAGAGAAAACCTGGAAATAACCAAAGGAGAGTTAAGATCCAGGGATAGAGAAGTCCTGGATAAAACAGGAATTCTCGCCATATATTACCTTCATGGACCAGGTACCTGATTCTAGAAGCAGACCTTCCTTTGACAGGCAGTCCGCTTGCTGATTCTGTGCACGGTAAATGTGTTGAATGGAGCAATCTCTCATGAGTCCCCAAAAAAACATAATCCTGTCCATCCAACCTGCGAGGTGTGGGCTCCTAATATGGCAAGTTCCCTTGACATGATCGATCATTGTTTTGGAGTCACCAAAAATTGAAATAGCCTGTATATCAAAAAAGATGCAGAAAGCAAGAAGACCCGCTAGAGCCCTCGCCTTAGCCATACTATTTGTGCCCTTTCCTCCATTCCATGAAATAAAATATTGAAGATTCTCGTCCATTATAATGTGAACCCCGCAGCCACAAGTATTTTGCTGCTCAGCACCATCAAAAAACGCTCTTGGGGTTCCTGAGAGATAAATTTCTTTCTCTTTTTTGTTGCCTCTTTTCATTTTGGGCTGCTTTTTTGGCACAGAATCATAGATGGATATGATATGTTGTAAAATAGTCTTGAGAGGGTACTTTGTTTCTTTGAAGATTTTGTTATTCCTCCACCTCCATGCACACCATAGGACAATAATAATAATAGATCTCCATGAATCTCTCTGCTCACTCCACCATTCAAAGGCTGCATGAGTTGAAACAAACACAACATGAGGGAAACCATATAGAATTGCCAATTCATGCCAGATTTGCTGAGTTGATTGGCATTGGAAGAACATGTGATAATTAGATTCCTCGGCTGATTCGCACATTGTGCATCTACTCGGCCCGTGCCAATTCCTTTTCTTTAGATTTTCCCATGTCAAATTTTTATTGTGGAACACCAGCCATGAGAAATATATTAATTTTAGAGGGCATCCTGTCTTCCAGAAGAGAGGATACTTTGTGCTAGAGTGAATGGTCTTTAATCCCATCAGATCTGTATAAATGTCTTTTACCCGAACCTGCAGGTTTGCTTTTGGCACCATCCAGATTAGGTGGTCTACTGGCCTTGAGCGATGAAAGCTGCAACTTCTCAGCGCTTCCTTTACAGAGTTCCAAAGCCTAGCCAGAGACTCTGGCATGCCGAGATCAATGGCCTCTTTCCAGAGAGGGAGTGGGCCTTTCCAAGCTGTTATGAGCTTGTCCCAAGTAAAAATACCATTTCTGTGGAAAAAGAATAGAAGCCTTTCGGGGATGGATATGCTCTCCCAGCCGCTCAATATGGGGTCTATACCAATAAGGATTCTGCTGCCAGATTGTAAGCTCCATTTCAGATTCTTTAAAAAATATTGCTCAATTTTGCAAAAACTGAGCCAAATAGCTGACCCATATGTGGCTCCAATCCTTCCTATTCTGAACCAGTATTCCATGTCTTTTCCTTTCATATATTTCTTTTTAATAGTAATGCTCCATGGCCCTTCCCCGAAAATTCCTCTCCACAGTGATTTGCATAGGAGTGCTTTACCAAATGCCCTCAAATCCAATAGTCCCCAACCTCCTGAGATCTTGGGCATAGATATCTTTTCCATTTTAGAAAGATGATATTTTCTCTGATCTGATTTACCACCCCATATAAAATTTGCAGATATCTTGTTCATTTTCTGGATGATACTTGCAGGGAGGAAGAAAATGTGTGCCCAATATACAGCCAGTTGCGTTAATACAGCTTGAGTTAGAACAATTCTTCCTGCCAGAGATAGGCTCTTGTATTCCCAAGCCGAAATCTTTTTGTAGTACCTATCTATTAACCACTGCCAGTCCACTTTAGAGTAACCCTTGGCTTTTAGCTGAAAACCCAGATATTTTAATCCGTCCTTGATCGATCTCGTCTCTATTCCAAACAACTCAGAGATCCATTCCACTGTTTCCATATTGATGTCATTGTGGAAGAGGATAGATTTTGCCTTGTTTATTTGTAACCCAGTAGCGCTTTTGAACCTATTCAGAATGTAATTGAGGCATATCCATGAGATCCTACAGAGCATTGCAAAAATGAGCACATTGTCGACAAATAAGTTGTGTGAGATGTTGTTGTTCCTGCAAATCTTGACAGGCCTACACCTATTTTCAAAGACCGCCTTGTTTATATGAAGGCTTAGAGAGTTCATTGCCAAGATGAACAGAAGAGGAGAAAGGGGGCATCCTTGACGAAGCCCTCTTTCTGCTGGAAAAAAAGGAGAAGGCATCCCATTAATGATGACAGCATAGTTCACATTTTCTACGCACGCCATGATCCAGCTAATGGAATTTGATTTCAGGCCGATCTTTGCTAATAAACATCTTATGAACCCCCAATCTAAACAATCATAAGCTTTTTGTAAATCAATTTTGAGAATGGCAGCATCTGATTTTTTTGAGAGCATAGTAAACAGGCTTTCTTGAGTATTGGCGACGGCATCCAAAATATTCCTTCCCTTTAAAAAAGCATGCTGATCCTTTGTAAGAAAACTGGCTAAAGTCCCTTTTATCCTTTCAGCAATAATTTTTGTGATGATTTTGAAAGTTATATTGCATAAGGAAATCGGCCTGAAATCTTGAAAGGAGTCCGCTTCCACTTTTTTTGGGATAAGTGCTATTTGAGTGGAGGATGTGAACTGATGAATGCTACCTAAGATTCTTGATGCTTCAACCATCCTCAGCAAATCTTGTTTGATGATATCAAAGAAGTGAACAAAGAATTCTATTGTCCAGCCATCTGGGCCGGGACATTTATCCTTTTTGAAGGCCTTCATTACTCCTAGAAGTTCTTCCTCTGTTATGGGCTGAAACAGGCTCTCATTTTTTTCATCATCAAACATTTGTGGAACCAGGTCAATACCCCATAGAATGTCCTGAAACCCGCATCCATCCCATCTTCTATATTGGCTTTTAAAATATCTTACAGCTTCCTTTGTGATATCTTGTTGTGAGAAAAGATAGCCCCCCTGACCATCACTTATTTTCCATATGGTATTTCTCTCGCGCCTGGAATTTGCATACTTATGAAAAAACTTAGTGTTCCTGTCACCTTCCTTGAGCCATATTGCCCTGCTTTTGAGTCTCCAAGAGACTTCTTCTTGCTTCAAAAGATTTTGTTTTTTTCTCTCAAGCTCTTTTATGCGACATCTCATGCTAAAAGGAAATGAGTTTGCATCCATAGCCTTGGAAATATTGTCTAGTTCCCTCTAAGTTTCTTGAAGAGCAAATCTGTTCATCTGTCTTTTTTTAAATTGCCAATCTTTGACCACCTTTCTCATAGCAGACAGCTTGTCTCTAAAAGTCAAAAACAGGGGAATCATGTCTTTTGCAGATAAATCCTTCCATGTTTTTGTTATGACTTCATTGAAGTCTGGATCTTCTAACCATATTCTACTGAATTTGAATGGGTACCCCTTTCTGAAACCTTTTTCCCTCCAGCTGAGATAAATTGGCCTATGGTCGGATATAAATGCATTCCCAATGGACGAATATGGCATGCCCATTTTATCAATAATGCTGACATGTACAATGAACCGGTCAATCCTTTTAGCAATATACGCCTCTTCTATTCTTCCATTGTCCCACGTAGGCATCATTTTGGATGGAGCTATATCTACAAGATTTCTGTGCAACAGTTCATACTTTATGCGATCTGCAAGCGGATCTCTCTTCCTGTAGTTTCCCCATCGTTCTTCTGAGCTTAGTGTTACGTTTAGATCGCCTGCAATCATCAATGATTCAATATCAACAATTTATAAAGCAAATATTTTTTCCCAGAAAGGAACCCTGTTCTTATAAGGGGCGTAGATGTTCAAGATATTAATGGGGCAATCTTTTCCTCTGATAGACGCTGAGATAAGAATGCCTGCAAAGCATTTGTAAGCTTTAGCTCTGATCCAAACAGGGTCCCACAAGACCGCCAGCCCCCTCGATAGACTCTTGGCCTCCGAAGCTACCATGTACCATGAGGGAAACATTTTCCTAAAATAGGATATGGACACATGATTGCTGTGCATGGTTTCTTGAATTAAAATAATTTTTGGCTGAGCTGAGTAGAAGAGATCCTTTAGCGCCAAAAATTTTAGGTCTGCTCCCAGACCTCTAATGTTCATAGATATAATGAAGGTCATTTGGAAGTTTCTCCAGCCACGCTTGCTCTAAGAGGCTGAGTCTCTGACATATAAAAAATGGGAACATCAACCAGGGATAAGTTCCTTACACCACTGTCTGCAGCAATTGTCCTCCCACTAAAATGTCTGCTACCTCCATTGTGCTTCTTTCTCACTGTTATATTTTTTGCAGAATTCGGGCTTATGAAAGGAGGGGCAGGATTTCTCGGTTTATGGATGGTCAAAGGTTCCAACTCAAGAGATTTTCTGCTTAGAAGAAAGTCTAAGTCATTGTCATACAGATTTGTTGGAGATGAGATAGGGGAATTTAGTGGGGTAATAGCCACCATTGGCTCTTTGCCTTTTGTGGATGGTGAAGAGTTCTTTTTGGGCATTGGTGAGGATGAAGAAATAAGAATGGGGTGGGATCCCATAGTGAAATCCTTGAAGTGGATGGGCGGCGGGGGAGGAACTGCTTTGTCATCATTCAGTGCCGGGATTAGCGCGCAAGGGAGATTTGGAGTCTTATTTTCAGCAGAGAAACCAAACTTAGCCGAGCTTTTAGGTTTGGAATTGAGGCCTCAAGAAAAGTCCTGACAGAGATACTGAGGAGAATGGATGATTTTGTTTCCCAGCTTTTTAAGGACTTTCCCATCCACAAGTTCCATCAGAGATAAACTAGCTGTAGGAGATGGGTTCTCCTTTTCGGTGAGCACGGGAGAGTCTGTCCGGATATTTCTATGAAATAGTCTACCTTTTAGAGCCAGATGCCGAGGGAAATTTTTAATTAGGTGTCCTGTCCTATGACATGCAGAGCATCTGAAGGGGATGCCCCAAAAATCCAGTCTTTGTTTTATTTTCAAGTCTCTCCAGGCAATCTCAATATGGTCAGGAAACCCCCCCCTATAGGCCTTTTCAATGAGAATCCACGCTATTCTCTTGTCTTTTTCCCCAAGACACCTTGGGTCAACGTAGACAAATCTTCCAATGGAATTACCTATCTCAGCTAGAGTCTCCTTGGACCACATCTCCAGGGGAAGGTTTGGGAGTTTTACCCAGATTAGGTTATTCGAAGGAGTATTTTTCAGAGGGTTGTACCCGATATACCACCTGTAGAGAGTGAGGAAGCTCCTTCTATGAACCCAAGGACACTTCAGAATGGTTTCTACATCACTGGCGCTCAAAAATGAAAGCAATACCACTCCTTCATGAGGTTTGAAATAATGGGGGTATATCCAATCAATGGTTTCCAATGAACCTCAAGCCATTTTCTCATCGCGGCATCATCCATTTCTGGAAAGTGCCATCTACCCACAAAGGCAAGGTCCTGTAGACTTTCAATTCTTTCAGTCAGGTGAACACTGTCCAGTTTTATTGCAGTAGGCGGGGGGGTGGTTTTGACAGGGTTCCGAGCCTTGTTATAGTGGCTTGCGTGTTCGCGCAATACCTTATCCTTCTGTAGGGGAACACCTTTCCTATTTACCTCCCAAGATGGTTGCTCTCTTTGAAACCCTTCCCTCTCCCTGTCGGCATCATACATCAAAGGTTTGACAACCACGTCATCCAGAGTTGATTGCCAACCGCCAGACAACGTGGCATCCCCCCATTCCTTCTTGGCCTGAATTGCAGCCCGGATCATGGCCTCCGTGGCCGACGCATCAGAGCCACCGTCCATGTGCCTCCAAAACCTTCTCCCTGTCTTAGCAGAAGTACCTTTGTCCTAGTTAGATTTCTGAATCGAGATTTTTGTACCAGAATTTAATCAACCTCTGACCGATTCTGAATGTAAAGCCTGGATGAGGTAAATGCCAAATGAGGGAAATTAAGTCACTTCTGACACTGGAGCTGGCGCCCGGAAGACTAAGGAAGGATGGTTCCAGATTCCAAGGGAGGTGCCGAAAAAGAAACAGCGTTTTGGAAAGATATAACAACTATGGATGACGACACTGCTTAAGGTGATTGACTGAAAAAGGATAATCCTAAATTGTTTATTCCCTCAAGTACGGGACACGTCATCTAAAGGACAAATCCCAAATGCCTATGAGATTTGAAGTTCCATTCCAGATTAGACTGAGAAATTCCGGTCCTGTGGAAAAGGTTTTCTGGTCCAGAAAACCAGGCTCTCTGATTGGTGGAAAAATCTACTGGCTACAGTCCATGGGAGTCCCAAGTCCAACAGAGGTTGAGAGATTCAGTTATAGGACGAAACTCATGAAACATACCAGCTCCTGTTTAACTGGATGAAGAGTCTTGGCACACTAAACAACAACAGTATATTTCAACAATACACCACCAGGCTCCTATTTTAAATCGAAAGTCTGTACAAGGTTTATGAATTACTATAAACTTCTTCAAATTGTGTATGATTGCCCAGAACATTCTGAATAATCCCAAACCAGAGCAGAGAAACTTAAAAACATACTGAGAAAAGCAGACCCTGAATAGATAAACTTAAGCCATGTTGGAAGTTCTGGATTCTAAACATGGAAAATCTCAGAAAATGGCCCAGAATATATAAAGACTCTCTTCCCATTTTTATATTTTAAAATGCCATAGCAAAATATTTTCAGAACAACAACAAACCATTGAGACTGTGCAATCTCTATAATTCAGAGGTAAAAACCTACATTCCATAAGCTAAATAGATACAGAAAAACAGAGGTTGCAAGGGACAAAGTCACTGACCTCTTACCAGGCGCATGCCGAGGGGAGAGCGTCCATTATCCTCCAACGAACCCGAAAACCAGTAGATTTTGAAACAAAGCAAAAAAACCAAAAGGATGGGGAAAAATGATAATCAGAGAGGGAACCTCAGCTCTGCATCTGGGCGCTTAGGAATGAAAGAAAGGCCAGCCAAAACTTTTCTCCCCTACCATAGAACTAGTTATATAATGGCTTCAAAGGACGATAGACCGGTGAAGAGAGGGGGAATGCGTGTCAGCCTATGGGTTAGCATGAATGGTTATAGACAAAAAGTCGTCAGGTGGCGAAAAGATTAAGCATGTCGACTAGTAGACATGCATGGATTTTCAGATTAAGCAGCAGCTTGAAACGTGGTGAAAACGAGCGCAAAACATGCATTGGTTTTACAGATTACCTGCTTATCAGTGATTGGCATGGTTGTGGCTACCTGAACTGAGACGACCTGGTTGGTTGCTATTCGGCTCACATCCCCGCTCGGCACACGCCTTCCTCGTCACCGTTTAAAGAATGTTTTTATAAAGCTAGTTTTACTAATTGTAGCTGTGAGGAATGATTACCTTACATGCCTTTACAACACAGCTCTGGTCATTGACGTTAAAAGTTTTTCAGGGTTTATAATTGTAACAATAGCCCCTGTATTTTTGCCTTCAACCAAACAGTGCTTCTCAGGTAATTCTTCGAGACATGATCTTAGTTAATTCTTATTTCTTTTAGGATTCTTCAAGTATAGAATTTGGGTTTTAATATTTGTGGCTTGGATTCATTCACATTCTTTCTCTCGAAGACACATTTTCATTGCAGTGATTACCGAGGTCCCAGGGTTTTCTACTGCTAACCTTTGGTTCAACGACTTCAAATTCCAGGTAAAACATATAAATTTCTCTCTTGCATATATTGAATCTCCCAATTCTATGTCACAGATTTTCTTTGTTATTTGGTTGCTTTCTCAATAGTTTCTCTTAGGGTTTGTACCCATTTCGTCTCTGCATTTTTCCAATCTTGGGGTTAGAAGTTATCGTTCTATCATATAGAATAAGCATGATAATACTACGGCTTTCCTCTTGGATAGGTTATTGTGCTTAAAATTTATTGGGATTTAGGGTTTTTCCTTAACCCTGAGAGTATCACAGTCACCTACAGGTCTCAACCTTGTTCTCTAAAACTGGTTGAATCTGTTAATATATAGAGAGAGAGAGAATACGAGTCTATAGTGCAAAACCTGCCTAGCTATGAATGGCTAGGGTTTATTCTCTCGGCCATACTCCTCATTTACCCAATTATGTATTGAAGATGCTCTCATTCTATTTCGTGATTGTATAGGTTATATATATATTTTAAAGGTTTTTTTTGTACTATAAACATGGTTCAAATTCTCTCTCTGTATACTCATTTTCATGTCTATATTGAATTGTTTAAATTTTTTTCTACAAGTATCGTTGAAGAATGAAGAATGCATGAACTGGAATTCATCCAAGGTAACTAATTAGTTATTATTCCATCGTATTCTCTTTTATACAAGTTTTAATTTTTTATTTGCACCATTATTGTAACTTTTTTTCAGAGAGAAAAACATCATGGATTATATTAAGAGAATATAAAGATCTGGTACATAATACCCATTATTGTAACTTAACTGTTAAAACTAATATCTCTAATATCTGTATACATGTTTATCTCTACGGGCATTCATTTTCGTAAATAATGGGTTATTCTATTTTCCTTCGATGTTTCTAGTTAAGGTGTTATTCTTATTTGACTCACAGGACATTCGATCTCTTTGCCAGGTTGATGCTCCTATGCATGTCTCCTGTGTCTGTGACTTCGTTGCCAGAGCTCTATTACACATTTATTTATAAAGTTCTTGAATGTATTTATAAACTCTCACTTCCAGTTATGGAAAAAAAATAATCTTCTAGAATTTTACGCCTGCAATTGTATTCTATCTAAGACAAATTTCCTTGAATGAAAAATAAATTAGCGTCAATCTTTTGACCCAAATTGCTACGTAGCAGTTCTTCCATTTAATATATTTGCATGCATTTGTTTTGAACGAAGAAAAACATGGTAGTAACTTTGTGTAAAACATTTTTTTGTATGAATACTAGTATATCTTCTGTTTACTTTAATAATTATTTCCTTAGTAATTGATGTTCAATGGTATATACTTGGAGTTTCTAGTTGTATGTTTTCTTCCGAATTTGTTATATTTAATTGAGAATTTTAGGTGTTTAACATCTCTTTAGGGCGTTTTGTCTTTAAATATATATTTATGAGCTACTGATTTTTACATTCTATTTTAACATTTTCTCTTACAAATAGTGGTTCTGTATAATGTAATTATCCTCTTGCAATAGTTAAAATTTTGTCTCCAGTTGAGTGAATATACATAAATACCTATAATTTGTTTTTCTTTTCATTACAGGAACTTGATGATACTTCTATTAATGTTTTCCTTCTCAATAATATCATGTTCTCGCCTAAAACTACACTATATATAGAGAGAGAGACTTTGAACATAGTTAGAGCTTCATTTATTATATATAACTATTTATTTCTTTAGCTTATATCTAGGTTCCTTTTTTCCTATTTAAGTCAAAATCATAATAGTTTTATCAGTAATCGTGCTCAACACATACGACTCCTCCAATGACTAAGCGATATGATCGTGTGATACAAATACAGGGAGCGCAAATTATAAAATAGAATGATTTTCATTGTGCGTGACAGTGTGATGAGGAGTCTTGAAAGATTCAACACTATTCTGATCGGAAGTGGAACTGACCTAAAGACTACGAGAAACTGGCATACCATTAGCTCGGGCTAAAGTGCCTCGACAACTTGGGGAAGTTCCAATTCACCAGAAGATGGATGATCGAAGACTAGTGGCTTAGAAAGATCAACTGTGGAAAAATCAGAATCGTGATCAAATGAATCAATGAAAAGATCACGACAGCCACGATTAGAAAGTTCAAGATTTCAAATAGAGGCATCCTCATGATCTGATGAATCGTAAAGAGGGGATGATGGAGAACGAGAAATGTCACCCTTTATATTTCTAGAAAGATAAGATGAGAGATTGGAGAGATCAGAGAAAACATATTTTCCCTCTCCGCATTAGGATGAAAAACTAGCATTCCACGTGTTCTGAGAGTGAATGGAAACTGATTCATCACAAGATTTAACAGGGATGACAGGATCATGGAAGATGTCAGGATAATGAGGGAGAGGTGTGAAAGGAAAATAATCATCCTTCATCGCAGATTCTTGTTCAGCTATAGGCTCCCACACATAATCATCGTAAATGATATCGTAAGTTGGCTCCTCAACATTAACTCCATTTGAAACTTGATCCTCATGAACATCAAAAGAAGGATACAAAACAAGTGAACACGAAACTCATAATCTAGAGGATCAATGGAACCAAACGATGGAGGACGAGGAGATAAAACTTCATCATAGCCATCAGATTCATAGTCCAAACCTGTGTTGAAATTCTGAGTATGTGGGGTGGGAGAAGATGGTGGTAGATTAGCGGGCAAATTCTCAAATTCTCCCACCTCAACCTTTGGAATTGGAGTTGTTTGATGAGAAGGGAACGGAGGGTCACTTGGAACAACAACCTCCCTCGTCACAGATTTAGAAGCTCTAATACTGAGGTATGTTGGGAGAGGTTCAAAAGATTCAAGCTCGTATAGATTTTTTGAAATGTGAACAAGATATAGGAATTTGTCAACCAAGAAAGACCAATCAACATCATCTTCTAGAAATTCAAAGAAAAAAGGAATAAAACGATCGTGAAAATTCTGGATAGATTGATCCAGGGGATCATTTTAGTGCTCAGAATTCAAGTGTGTGACAAAGCTTGAAACTTGAACGACTGGATAGATCTCGGCAATCTAAATCCAACGCAACTTGTTTCACTCAAAATTGATATCGTATGCTCCTGATATCATGTTTTGATTGATTTGCCAAACAGGCAAAATTTTAAAAGTTGGGTTGCAGGTACGCCGAGTTAGTAGTTCATACACTAACTAGGCAGGTAACTTGACAGGCTGACTATACATTTCAGGCCATTGGTTGCTCACCAAGTTTTCTCTGTTGATTGGTCACAATTTCATGATTTTTTTGGTTGTTGGTGTTTTCTATTTGGCCAACGATGGAGGGCCACATGGGCCAATGCTTGGTTGCCATGTGGCCTCCTCGGACTAGTGTAAAATTTTATTTGGCCTAGAATGGGCCTAGCAGAGAATGAACACAAGACCTGTCGTCGGGCAATGTGGGGTCTTACCACTCCGCCACGGGTGTTGCTTAACTCCTATGGTCTGAATACACTATTTAAACTTTATTGTAATGCACATTTGGGGTTGGGTCAGGGCTAAGCCCTAGCCCTAGTCACCACACCCACAGGAAGCAAGGGGTGAGACCAAGGGCAGGGCTTAGCCCCAGCCCCATGGTCACAACCACCACACCATAAGATAGCACCAAACCCATTGCGCAGAACCGACAACAGAAAATCGTATAAGGGCCAGCCCCCGAGTCACATGACCCTTAATGGAACCAGGAGCATGGAGGAGTTAAAGGGGGCCAGCCCTAGGTCACATTACCATCGCATGACCGTGGGCAGATAGTAGAGGGGGATCAACCCCTAGGGGACCACCCCCAGGCCACATGCGACCCATGCAACCACAGGTGGGGGCTAGATTGAAAATTTGGGCGCGCGAAGTTAAAACGCAGAATTTTAGGCACCATGCCCAAGTTTTATAGGCACGATATAACGAGTGCTACGTGTTGGGGCCCGACCGGCAGGTAGCCCCGGCCCTTGGGTACGTGACCCCCATGTGACCCTAATTTTTTGGAACTAGGCGTTGGAGGACTGTTTAACTGTCCTACAATGTTGCCCGTCGGATGGGATTGTAGGCCAAATTTGCGCGCCGTTCCGGGGTTGGAGCGCTCAAGCTAGATTAGGGTCGAATTGTATGATGACTCGCCATAGAATTGAGGAAAAACTTGTAACAGGCATAACTTTCTCAGTTTTTGGCCAAATGAAGTGCAAAAAGAACCCAGATGAGGGTTTCTAACAGTTATGGATCCATTAAAGACATCAATTTTGTTGTTTGAGCATTGTAAAAACATGTAAACACACTTTTGAGCACTTAATGAAAGAGGCCCTGCATTGGACGTTGGACCAGGTGATGTAGCCCGGGAGTGGGGTGAACTCTTTTATCATGTTTTGTGTTATGTGTTTCGGATATGGTTATTTGTCTTTGTTTGGTTGTTTGATCGAGGTTGATATTGGTGGCACTTGGACCCCCACCATTGTTTCTTTAAGTTTTTCAGTTTCCTTATTTGTAGCACAATTTACCATTTTTGGCAGTTTTTCGGGCCTTGAACTTCCGGAGCCATTTTGAGGCTCTAAACGAAGTTTTTTGGGAAAATTGGGACCAATATGCATTATCAATTGATGTTAGTAATTCAAAAGTTGTAGTCATTGGATAGATATTTTTAATGAGGTATTGTGCGCGTCAAACGAAGATCGTATGCCAAAGTTACGACCTCGGGAAGTTGATGTACCAATTTACCCACACGGGGCCCATAGTTTGACACTTCATCTCCTAGGGTTAGGTTTTTGGATGTTTAGGGTTTTCCATTGTTTCTCAATAATAAATAGGTCTTTAAGCCTCATTGTAACATAGTTTAGAGGCATGTATCTGCCACATCTCTTCTCAGAGATAAACTACCATCACCCGAGCTAGTCTTATTTTCATTCTGTTTGTAAGCATATTTCAGTATTTCATATTAATGAAATTAACTGTTATTTCTACTGCATCTTTGTATTTATGGTTATATTTGTAATTTGTTGGGTTCCTGTTTAAATCCGGATCAGTGGTATCAAAGTGGTTTGCATGTCCCCAACGAGTTCAGGATATAAGTGTTAGGGCTTGATCTGGTTGAACCTTTGCAAGATCAGCCTCGCAAACCCCGACAACCGCCCATGGGGGAAGAAAAGAAAGATGAGCGGGCAGGAGATTCTATCAAAATATTGTTTGAGGAGGCCCTCGAGAAACAAATGAATGTGATGATGGATAACTTTGCCCAAATCCTTCAACAGTCACCCACCGGCAGCGCATCCACATCCAGCAGCCACTCTGGAGGCTCCACGTACAAGTTTACTTTGACATTCCCATATTTGAGGGCCAAATAGATGTAGATGTCGTAGATAAATGGTTAAATCTTCCAGAAGAATATTTTTCTATTCATGATTTTTCCAACCGAGGAAAGATTATTTTTTCTCTTCTCAAAGCCGCCCCCCACGTCAAGGACTGGTAGGGAAACCTACTGTGGGTAGAAGGTTGAAAGTATGACCTCACTTTTTTCAGTCGCACCCACTTGGAATTCAATCCGAGATGCCATCAAGGAGCAGTACTACCCTGTCGGGAGTTATGAGGATAAATACATAAAGTGGACAACGTTGCGGCAGGGAAGGGACCAAGATGTGTCGGAGTTTGCCAATGTTTTTCATACCCTTTGCACGAAGTTGGGTATCAAGGATCCTGAGAAACTTTTGGTACTTAAGTACCACGGCTGCCTACACAGGTACATCCAGGACGAGATGAAGCTCTTGGACATCTCCTTGCTCGGCACGATGTACTGATACGCCATCAAGATCGAGCATAAGTTTAAACATAAGAAGCAAGACTTTGGATCTACGAATCCGAAGCAAGGGAAAGGTACCACCAAACCACAGAACAAAGGACAAAGCTAAGGAGGGGTGTCCTAGGACAACTCACTAAAGTCACAAGCAAAGAAAAAACCGTGAAGCCAAAGGAAAACACAAGTGAGTGTCGGGCCAAGAAATCACTGGTGGCTGAGCTGAAGGCGTCGGAATCAGATGCATGTTTTGACTCTAAGTCAGAACCCGACAAGGGGAATGACAAAGGGGAGAAGATTATTGATGCAGAGCCAAACACTACCCTTTCCACCCCGAAGATCCAAAAGGAGGAACCTGGAGATCTAGAGGATGAGGAGCGTCTCTTCCACTCCAAGATGTGGGTAAAGGGTTCGCCGCTACAGTTCATTGTCGACAACGGGAGCCAAAAGAACCTGATTTCGACAGAGGTCATGAAACGGTTGGGTTTACCAACCATAGCACACCCACAATTGTACACCATCAGGTGGCTTCACCAAGGACGAGATCTTTGCGTGAGCCATCAATGTCGCCTTCCATACAGTATCAAGCCCTTCGCAGATGAGGTATTATGTGACATTGCTCCCCTTGATGTTTGTGATGTATTATTAGGCCAACCATACTTGTGGAAGTGACATGTTGTGTATGACTCAAGGAATCGTGTTGTTATTGTTATTTTGGGGAATAAGTTGTACAGGATACTAGATGTAGCACCACCTATTGCCATCTCTTTGGTTACTGCAAAATAATGTGTTAAGATGATTTCCAAAACCAAGAAATTTGTTTTCCTGATGATACACCCTCAGGGAAAGAAGAAGACAGTGGCCACAACCTCCAAACAGGGCCCCTCCGCATGACAATAATAGAGGGAAAAGGTCGTGGAAGAGTACGATGACATCTTCACCTCCCTCGCAAGGGTGCCTCTGCACTGTCAGGTCAAGCACTCCATCGATCTGACCTCAAGTGTGTCTTTGCCTAATGGACCAATCTATCGGCGATCTGTTCTAGAGAACGACGAAATAAAGAGGCAAATTCAGGAACTGTTGTGGAAAGGTCACATCCGGCCAAGTTCAACGCCATGTGGGAGCTCGATCGTGTTGGTACAGAAGAAGGATGGGACTTGGTGACTCTGTATTGACTATTGGACGCTAAAAAAGATCACTGTCCAGAATAGGTACTCGATCCCACGGATTGATGACCTTCTGGACCAACTCAAGGGGGAAAAATATTTCAGCAAGATCGACTTGAAGTTTGGATATCACCATGTACCAATCGAACCCTACGTTGTATGGAAGACTGCCTTCAAAGCCAAGGAGGGCCTTTTCGTATGGTTGGTTATGTATTTTGGGTTGTGAATGCTCCTGCAACCTTCATGAGGCTGATGGATGACATCTTGCGGCCATTCACCAACTCATTTGTAGTGGTATACTTGGATGACATCCTGATCTTTAGCCAGAGTTGGGAAGAGCACCTCCACCACATCTGATAGGTTCTCCAAACACTGCGACAACACAAGCTGTGTGCCAATTTGGAGAAATGCACTTTTGGCATGACCCAGGTTCAGTATCTGGGATACATTATTGATGA
Organism: Pinus tabuliformis; assembly: GCA_031772625.1. Taxonomy (NCBI): domain Eukaryota; kingdom Viridiplantae; phylum Streptophyta; class Pinopsida; order Pinales; family Pinaceae; genus Pinus; species Pinus tabuliformis. The sequence goes on from CM062811.1 coordinate 902,340,223, forward strand.
ATGGGGGGTGCATGTGGATCCAGCCAAGATCCAAGTCATTTGGGATTGGCCAGACCCAACCACTCTGACAGAGCTCTGTAGCTTTCTGGGTCTTGCCAATTTCTACCGCATGTTCGTGTTGGGATTCTCTCGTATCACTTGGCCCTTGAGTCAAGTCACCAAGGGAGGAGCGAAAGCAAAATTATTATGGTCTGAATCAGCACTAGGCATTCGTAGAGTTGAAGCATCGCCTCTTCTCTGCACCGGTGCTCACTTTACCATACTTGCAATAGCCATTTGAGATCGATATAGATGCCTCTGACTATGCTATTTGGGTAGTCCTTACTCAGCAGGGGCATCCAATGGCATATAATAGTGAGACACTTTCAGACAGTCCAGAAGTATCCCACTTATGACAAACAGATGTATTCGATTGTGCAGGTTTGCCAATAATGGAAGCATTACATTTTGGGGAAGGAAACGATCATCCACACAGACTACCGACCCCTACAGTTCATACAGACGCAAGGGAAGTTGAAGAATGATCGCCATTAGAAGTGGTCCACATACTTATAACAGTTCCATTTAAATATCAAGTATACGAAGGGCAACACTAATAATGTTGCATATTACCTCAACTAACCATCAATCATGGCATTAACCACCGTGCTCAACTCTTGTGGGCACAAGTATTCTGATTGGCCACTTCTCTACAAAAGCAACCCAGAATTCAGCCACACATACCAGACGCTCTTGGAGGGTCAGCAAGTTCTAGATTTTCACCTCCAGGATGCCCTACTATGCCACCTGAGACACCTTTGTGTTCCTTCAACCGAGCGAGCCAAGATTATTTGGGAAACGCATTACAGTCGGTCCGCTGGGCATTTCGGGGTCGAGAAAATGGTGGTAGTACTGCAGAAGTATTTCTATTGACCGAATCTTCTATAGGATGTCGGGAAGTACATCAGATCTTGCATTGCTTGTGCCATTGCCAAACTAACCATCAAGAATCAAGGCCTCATACTCCGCTGCCTACCCCTAGTCAACCTTGGGAATCCATCTCCATAGATTACATGTCGGGCCTTCCTTCTACTAAGCATGGCAACGACTGTGTTTTTGTGGTCATTGATAGATTCTTGAAGATGGCCATTATGGCGGCCTGCAAAAAGAATATCACAGTAGAAGCCACTGCTAAACTCTTCTTTGAACAAGTGTGGGTACACTTTGGGATCCCACAACCTATAATCTCAGATCGAAACAACAAGTTCCGTAGTACATTTTGGTCCAGTCTCTAGTCGATGTTGGATGCCAAGATCACTAATTCCACAGGTTTCCATCCCCAAACTGATGGCCAGACAGAGGTCGTCAACAGGACGATCGTACACATTCTACGCATGTACAATTCAAAGCATCAACAAACATGGGATGAGAGCCTCCCCTATGTCCAACACAGCGATAACCGAGCTCTCTATATCTCGACTGGTCACATCCCTTTTCAGGTGGGCTTGGGATTCTAACCACTATGTCCCATTGATGTAGCCATACCATTTGTAGCTACTCAGCAGATTAGGCTCATATCCAGTTGGAAGTCGATAAGGAAAACAACTTTATTGAGCACATCCAATATATCTGCTAGTAGGTCCAGGACATTATGGAGAAATCAAATGCCATGTACAAGCAGCGACATGATCAACATCGGGTGCCACACAAGTTTCAGGTGGGTGACAAAGTCTAGTTGCATTTGTAGAAGGAACGCCTTACCGAAGCCTATCAAAAACTCAGACCACTCTGATATGGTCCTTACACCATTACCAAGGCTATGGGATGCAATGCATTTGAGCTCAGCATTCCCCCATTCCTTGGCCTACACCTAGTGTTCAATGTGCAGAAAACAACTCACACCTATAGAGTTAAATCCAGATTGCATGGAACAAGCCACAACTGATCGGATCATGGACACGCAGATCAAGAACACCCAACAGAAAAGGATCCAACTATATCGAGCTATCAAAGCAGGCCAACTCCTTCGCCAGGGCAAGTGGATCACCAAGGACCAAGTTCAACAGAAGTTTCCTCATCTCATGGAGGAACTCAACGCAACGGGGACCATTGCTTCATAAGGGGGGAGGAATGATTAGGTGGATATTGGTGGCCACCCACCTATTCCACTTGGAACCCCACCATTGTTTCTTTCAGTTTTTCAGTTTCCTTATTTGTAGCACAATTTACTATTTTTGGCAGTTTTTCAGGTTTTGAACTTCCGGAGCCGTTTTGAGGCCCTAGAAAACGATTTTTTTTTTGGGAAAACTGGGAACAACATGAGTCATGGACCAATGTTGGTCATTCAAAAGTTGTAGTACTCGGATAGATATTTCTAACAAGGTATTGTGCGTGTCAAATGGAGATCGTATGCCAAAGTTACGACCCCGGGAAGTTAATGTACCAATTTACCCAAACGGGGCCCATAGTTTGGTGCTTCATCTAGTTCAAAGGCATGTAGCCACCACATCTCTTCTTAGAGACAAGCTACCATCACCCGAGCTAGTCTTATTTCCATTCTGTTTGTAAGCATATTTCAATATTATATATTAATGAAATGAACGGTTATTTCTACTGCATATTTGTATTTATAGTTATATTTGTAATTTGTTGCATTCCTGTTTAAATCTAGATCAGTGTTAAACTTGTTTAAAAATCACTTGTTAATGTGTTTAGTGACTTAATCCATTACCCAAAAAACATATAAAATTTCATTTGCAATTTGTATATCATCTTCAGTTTTCAAGTATGGATCATTTTGGTATCAGAGCATTAGGTTATTATGAAGGTTTGATTTGTTTGCAAGTGTTTTTCCGATGTTTACAAGGTTGAAGCTTAAAAGAGGAGAAGGAGAACTTATGGATCCAAGATCTCAAATTGTTTCAAGGAGAACAAACACACCCCATGTTGGTTTGTTTGGGCTTGACCAAGGTTTGATTCTTTACTATGAACCAACAAAACCCACAATCACTAGCCCTTTCGGCAACGACCTGCAAGCAAGTCGCAGTCTCACCCGAGGTGACTTATGGGAGGTTGCAGAACCAGTTTTCTGCAGCCCTGAGGGATACTGTGATGTGGCATTTACTCTATTTTTACTTAATACTTTATTCTTTACTTTGCGGGACTTGAATCATATACTTAATGATGCCATAAACAATACTGTGTGGAAGTAAAATATAACCAAAATACTGGACAGAAAACAAAGATACATAATCCTCATACACAAGTTATGCCCATTAAATTTTACTTCTTTATATTAATGCTTTGAATCACTGTACAATTCTTCAACCTGTGCACCCAGCTGCAAGTGTCTACACACTCAACTGCGGATCCTTTCCTTCTAGACCCAAAAACAAATAGATATATTCACTTATTCTCATATCATATGTATACTAATTACATCAACGGGCATATCACAAATACCATGGTTCAAATATCATGGATCTCCTAAAACAAGAAATTATTTCCCAAAAACCCGTTACAAAAAGAAGGGGCTTCGACCCACCTCAAAGCCCCTAAAACACCATGCGGTATATAGCTCCGGGTACCGCAAACTCTGCTCCCTAAAATGTGGAGTTATAACCAAAACTTGGACCAAGTTGGGTTGCACCCAAAAGGCCCCCAACACTCACATGTGACTCGTCTCAAGTTATGCAACTGCTTTGCCTCAAATATTTGTTGGGATGTTGTTGTAAGCGACATTGTATTACTGTAATATCTTTGCTGCCTACTTCTCTTCTCTGTGCACTTCTTCCGGTAGTGCTTTTGTCATTGGTCCAACAGTCTTTTGCAACAATGCTTCTTCCTTTTGTTGAAGCTCCTGGATCTTCCCATCTACTTCCTGTGACAGCTGGAAATCCTCATCCTGCCATGGTTGAGTTCTCTTCATCAAAATTCTTCCCTCCTGATTTCTTCTATCTGCTTCTGAAGTGCCTTGGCTTCACTGATTCTGGTGAGCTTCTATGAGATTGGCAGAGTCTTCGCATTTGCCCGCATTTTCTCTAACTGCTTTTGCTTCTGCTGGATGTCATCTTCTATCTTTTGTACATTTGGATCTTCTTGCAGCGAAGTCCAAATTTGCATTGTCTCGTCCAATAATTTTCCACAATCTGCCATTTTCTCAGAGATGCCTTTCACTACCTTCTTTAGGTCGATCTCCCTCTTCTCTCGCACTTCTAATGGTGTGGCTGGCTGCAGCTTCATTTGCAACTCACTAATCTTAATTTCATACTTGAACTACACATCCACGATCTTTTTCTTTGACTCCTTGACTATAAGGTCGAGCTTCGCGACCTTATCTTCTACCGATTCCTCCTCGCGGACATCCATGTCCGGAACTTCCCTGCAAGTGGCTTTGACCACTTCTTTCAACCTCTTTTTTTGTAGCTTTACCTGTTCCTTATCTTTGATGGCTTAGTCGAGTTGTTTCTTCAGCACAATGTGCTCTTTTTCTACATGAATATTTAATTGTGATGTGGATTGTTCTCGCTCCTTTAACTCATGTATGACGCCTTGGTGCAGTTCATGTAATACCAGAATGGGCAGCGTTGCCATGTTCATGTTGACATGATCCCAACCTTTTGCTTGTTGCTTTATTTCGGTGGATTTGAATTGCAGAGCTCCAGAAGGTATCTGCATTATCCTCATCCCAAATGTTGTCTCTATTAGTCTTTATGGGTGGAGTACTTGGCCTATATGTGCTGGTGGCCTGGATGTTTGTGCTAAAATATTCAACTCTGCAATACTCTGCTACACACCTGTGATAAGCTTGCCATAGCGATCTTCCACCCTATTCCAAGATTCCATTGTTATCTCTTGAACCTTGTCTCCGATTTGATCCAGGTCACCTTCAATGAGAACAATTGGTGTGATTTCTTTTGATTTATCTACCTTATGCTTCTTTCTTCTCTTCGGTGAAGTTCCACTCTCCATCTTTGTAGGAATTTACAGGGTAAGTTCCTCAGAAAGAACACCAAAAGGACACCGCTCACAACCAGATCTCAAATCAATACACCAGTATTTTTGACGTGGTTAAAACCCTCAAAGAGGGAAACAGCCCACGGCCTGAGCCAACGTGGCCACTTCAGGCAATTTATTAATCAAAGAATGAAAATTTACATAAGCTTTCTCTCATAGACGGATTACCCGAACAATGACCCTCCATGCGCTTTGAATAGAACTCATGGACCAATCGGGTGTCAAGCCACGGATCAAGTGTCGGTAATACCGAGGAGAGAGTGAACCGTCGGATCACTACATATCGTGACCGTCAGATTGTAAGTTACAAAATGTACAACGGTAAAGAAACACACTTTACCTAACTCTATACTAGACCAAGTTGAACTTAACTATTTCCTATGTGTCGGAATATCCTAACATCCCCCCTTAAGAACAACTTGGGATAGGATTGAAGGATTTACAAATATGACACAATAGGAGAAGGAAGGAGGCACTAGAGCCTATCCCCCCTTAGTGACAACTTCCTGAACTCCAAGCATATATCGAAGTTTAGTGAACTTCGCCTCTGTGAGAGCCTTTGTGAAGATGTCTGCAACCTGATCATCTGTTGAACAATATTTCACTTCAAGAACATGGTCATGAATGAGCTTTCTGATGAAGTGCATGTGTAGTTCAATGTGTTTGCTGCGCTGATGCTGGACTGGATCTTTGCATAGCTGAATGGCACTTTGATTATCACACCAAAGTGTGGTTGGATGCTGTTGCTCAAAGCCAAACTCTGATAGGATCTGACGAAGCCACAAGGCTTCCTTACTAGCTTCCACGGCACCACGATACTCTGCTTCTGCTGACGAAAGAGAAATGGCAGCCTGTTTCTTACAAGCCCATGTAATAGGTCCTGAACCAAGAGTGAAGACATAACCGGCAGTAGACTTCCGATCATCAGGGTCACCAGCCCAATCAGAATCAGTGAAACCAACTAATAGAGGAGCTGCTTTGGCACTGTAATGAATCCCAAACTGTACTGTACCTCGAACATAACGAAGTATTCTTTTAGCTGCTTTCCAATGACTTTCACGGGGGTTTTGCATAAAACGAGCAACAAGGCCAACAGCAAAGGAAAGGTCAGGACGGGTATGGGTTAAATACAAGAGTTTTCCTACAAGTTGACGGTATAAGGTAGCATCAACTTCAGGAGAAGTACAAGAGACTGAAAGTTTGACTCCAGACTGAAAGGGAGAAGGGGCTGGCTTACAGTCTTCCATGTGAAAATGACGAAGAATATCACAAGCATACTTGGACTGGGAAAGGGAAATACCCTCCTTGGATTGCAAGACTTGAAGACCGAGAAAATAGTGTAAGTGTCCTAAGTCTGTCATTTCAAATTTCTTTTTAAGGCTGGACTTCACATGGTTTATAAGGTTGGGATCACTACCAGTAAGAATAAGATCATCAACATAAAGAACAAGGATGATAAGAGAGTTGCCCACTTTCTTGGTGTAGACAGTATTGTCAGAATAACACCTAGAAAAGCCAGATTCTAAAAGAAAGCTATCCATTTTGGCATACCAAGCCCGAGGAGCTTGCTTGAGACCATAAAGAGATTTCTTAAGTCGACATACAAGGCTGGAGTCTGTTTGGATGAAGCCAATGGGTTGTTCCATATAGATTTCTTCATGCAAGTCCCCATGCAAGAAGGCAGATTTAACATCCATCTGATGGACTTCCCATTTTAAAGAGGCAGCAAGGGAAAGAACAAGGCGGATAGAGTTCATTTTGGCAACAGGGGAGAAGGTTTCAGTGTAGTCAATGCCTTCAACCTGTGAAAAGCCCTTAGCAACAAGACGAGCTTTATGTTTATCAACTTTCCCATCTGGTCCATACTTGGTTCTGTAAACCCATTTACATCTAACAAGTTTGCGTCCCTTTGGTAGAGGAACAAGATCCCATGTATCATTTGCCAACAATGAATGATATTCTTCATTCATAGCTGCTTCCCAATGTGGATGGCCTGAAGCTTCTGCAAAAGTGTCAGGATCATGATTTACTGGAGCTTGAGCCAGTAAAGAAGAGGCTCTTTCAAACTGAGAACGTGTACGTCGCTGATCTGTAGGATCACCGGCAAGATCACCTGCTGCATCCCGAGTAGCACGGACCCATCTTGGAAGTTGAGGATCCTGAGAAGGTGGGGGAGGATTGTCATCCTCACTTTCATCATCTGAAGAAGAAATGTTTTCAAAAGTAGAAGAGATAGGAAGAGGTGGCACATCCGCCGGACTAGGCTCGCAGGCCGATTTATTTTCATCAAATTTTACATCTCTTCTAATGATAACATTTTTGGACTTAAATGGAATAAGTCTATAACCTTTTACATCTTCAGAATATCCAACAAAAGTACATTTCTCACTCTTAGGTTCTAAAGCTTTATGCTTTTCATCTGGAATATGGGCCCATGCTTCACTTCCAAAAACACGAAAGTGACTTACATCTGGTTTAATGGAACTCCAAGCTTCTTCTGGAGTGATATTCTTTAGAACCTTAGTAGGAGTGCAATTGATTATATAATTTGCACAATTAATTGCTTCGGCCCAAAAACTAAGACTGAGTCCTTTAGATTGCAGCATACAATTAGCCATTTCCTTTAAGGTGCGATTTTTCCTTTCAGCTACACCATTTTGTTGTGGAGTGTATGGAACAGTATGTTGCATTTGAATTCCATTTTCGGTGCAAAAGTTGATGAATGTGTTTTTAACATATTCTCCACCATTATCAGTTCTTAGCTTAAGAATTTGATGTCCAGATTGTTTTTCAACAAAGGCTTTGAAGGCCAAAAATATGTTAAATACTTCGCTCTTGAGTTTTAAGAAGTATACCCAAGTGCGTCTGGAGAAATCATCAATGAAAGTTAAGAAATACTTGCAGCCAGAGAATGAAGCAACAGGAAGTGGACCACATAAATCACTGTGCACAAGCTGTAAAGGGGCTGAGGTGTGCCAAGAGGCACGTTTTTCAAAACTGTCCCGATGATGTTTTCCGAGTACACATCCGGAACAAACACCATCTCTGCAAGATACCATAGGAAGACCTGTCACCATATTTTCTTTACATAGATGCTGAAGGGAGCGATAGTTTAAGTGACCAAATCGCTCATGCCAAAGTTTGCTCACTTCATCATTATGAGCAACAAATACTGAGGGAAGATTTGATGACCCAAAGTTGTGAAACTTATACAACCTTGTGGAATCATCAGCAATACCAGTAGCTAGAATCTGTTTAGGATCTCTTAGATCCTTGATTACAACATCATGAGGTGAAAATTCAACAATTTTACCTTCACCTGAATGAGTTATCTGATATACAGATAGAAGGTTGCAGGATAAGGTTGGAACACATAATACATCATTAAACTGACCATTATCTAGATGAACAGTTCCAGTCCCTACAACATTAAGAGATCTATCATCACCAACATATATATTTTTGGTGTTACAATCATTTAAAGAAGAAAACATGGCTTTGTTTTTGGCCATGTGATAAGAGGCTCCAGAATCAATGAGCCACTCATGAGAATGAGAAGAACAAGATACATTTAATGCCTAACCAGACTGAGATGATTGACAACGACATGCAGAAAGTGCCATTCCTGAAGATGAAGTTGAAGTTGAAGTTGAAGATGAAGAATGCTCCACATGGATGTTATGTTTCTTCATTGCGGCTTCCAAGGCTTCCATCTTCTTAAAGCATTTAGATTTTAAGTGGCCATCTCGATTACAAAAGTTACAATGTCTATCAGTCTTCTTCCATTTGTTTTTATTGGTCTTATCATTTTGCTGAAATGATCTTTCATTTTGAGGCTGAGTTTGCTTAGGACCCTTGTTTGGTTTAGGACCATTCTTTTTAGGATATGACTTCTTAGGATTCTTTGAATTTGGTTGCTGCTGGGCGGCTAACGCTTTCTTGGAAGAGTTTCCAAGATTAAGAAGACCAAGGTGTAAGAGTTTTTCTTGTTCTCTTATTAAAGAATCACAAAAAGAGTCAAAGGAAGGGGCCTTGTAGTCTTTTCCTTGACAAATGAAAGCTTCCCTTGTAGAATGGAAGGTGGAAACAAATACAGAGTAGGCTGGTCCCAACTTAGTAAGGATGGAATAAATAAGGTTACTATCTTCTTTCTTAACCTTAACACCTTCCAAGAGATATCTAAGGGTCTTGAATTTGGACAAGAAATCTTCAATGCAAGAAAAATTATTAGGATCCAATGTAAGCAACTCATTTTCAAGTTGATGGGCTCTAATTTCATTTTTAATCCCAAAAACTTTAGTGATTTGTTCCAATGCTTCATGAGGAGTATCAAGTTCTGCAATATGGAATCTAAGATCAGGAGAAATAGACATCCCTATCAAACCACGTGCTTGATCTTGTCTATTTTCCCATTTTGCAGCCTTGTCTTCATCTTTTGGTTTCTTCTCTTGGCCTGTGGCTATTCTGTAGAGACCTTTACTTCTAAGTAAATCTTCCATGTAGGATATCCATTGGAAGTAGTTAGTGCTGTCAAGAATGACTTGGCATGGACTTTCCATTTAAAAAAAAAACTGAAGCTGAAGATGCTGAAAGTAAGTGTTCCAATGGATAGATCTCGAAAAATTAGGCTGTTTTAAAAAAAACGGCTCTGAAAAAGGCTTCCGGATGAAGAAGTTATGGCTTTTTGAAAAAAAATTGTTGAAGTTGCCGGCAAAGTGCGCGAATGTGCGGGAATGAAAAAAACGCCCCCACAAAATGGAGATTTGAACCCAAGACCTCTACTCTCTTAAAATAGCTTTGAACCAATTGAGCTATACAAAAAATTTGAGAGAGAGAGGGGGGGGGGCGGGGGCGGGGGGGGGGGCGCCTTGGGTTGCGTGCTTGCCTTGAGAAAGCTCTTTTTTCCTACAAAACAAAAACACAAAACCCAACACGAATATGCAAAGAAAAACGAACCTTACGGCTCGAAGTTAGCTTTAGCCGGAAACTAAATATTTTTCTCAATGTTTCTGATTTTCCAAGATCACACTAAGGTGCAGGGAAAAGAGCATACGCATGAGAAAAAAAACTTCCTTTCTGTTTCTGATTTGCCCAGATCGCACAGAGTCGCAGGGCAAAGAGCATACGCATAAATGAAAGGTATAGATCCGGTAATAAAAAAGGCTAAATAAACAGAAACCGAAATAACTAGAGAGAAAATAACAGTAAACTGCAGATAAACACTGTATACCTCCAGATCTTAAAAATGACGCAGATAGGGCTACCGGAAACCTTTTCGCGTGAAACGAAAGGGGTTCCTCACTGGAACAGATGCTCCGAACACAACAGAGCAGTCCTCTCGGCCCGAAAGCAGTCAGAAACAGTAGATCTAGGAAACGACAGCCGCATGCAGTTCTACCGGCTTCAGATTTGGATCACCAACGGACGCGGCCCTCAAATAGCTCTGATACCATGTAGGAATTTACAGGGTAAGTTCCTCAGAAAGAACACCAAAAGGACACCGCTCACAACCAGATCTCAAATCAATACACCAGTATTTTTGACGTGGTTAAAACCCTCAAAGAGGGAAACAGTGCACGGCCTGAGCCAACGTGGCCACTTCAGGCAATTTATTAATCAAAGAATGAAAATTTACATAAGCTTTCTCTCATAGACGGATTACCCGAACAATGACCCTCCATGCGCTTTAAATAGAACTCATGGACCAATCGGGTGTCAAGCCACGGATCAAGTGTCGGTAATACCGAGGAGAGAGTGAACCGTCGGATCACTACATATCGTGACCGTCGGATTGTAAGTTACAAAATGTACAACGGTAAAGAAACACACTTTACCTAACTCTATACTAGACCAAGTTGAACTTAACTATTTCCTATGTGTCGGAATATCCTAACAATCTTCCTCTTTCCTTTTTATGTCTTTGTTTTCTCTTTAGGCTCCTCCTTGTCATGATCCTTCTCCTGTTCTGACTCCTGTTCATCCTTGTCTTTATCTTGCCCACTTGGTTCTGCATGATGCAAAGTTTCCTCCTCTGTTTCACTTTCTCCTGCATCTTTCTCCTTTGCAGTCATCCATTCTGTTGGCCATTGTTGTATTGATGTCATCAGATCGTCTTCGGTGACTAAGTATGGCAAAGGATGCCATGTTTTCATTTCATCCTTTCGACACTGTATATAAATCCTATGAAAGTCTACTTTGAACTTTGCAACAGACTTATATTGTTGGTACAAGCTTGGTGATAATCTTGAGTACTAATTTACCACCATGTGTAAATCCATGTGATATAAAACAAAGAATATCTTGTTCTCCTGAGCTCACGATGCCTGCTTGGTATACTAGAGTGAGGCATACTGTGCGCCTTCACATACATCTACTTCTACCGGAGGAAACTATGTATCCTCTGGCTCCTTCCATGCCAACAATGTTATGATCAAAATCATCCATGCATAGTGAAAGGTCTTACCCTCCTCCTGGGCTTCACGACAATCTTCTAAGAATTCTCTGCATAAGTATCCGACCCAGTTGTACTGGACCCCATTGTTGCACTGCGTAGCTAAGGCTACAATTGTTTCAGGGACTTCATTGGCTCTGCATTTTCGCATAATCTTCCTAGCTAAGATATGTGCGGCGAAGCGTACTCCTTGGTCACTGATGGAATTTATATTGTAGCCTCACATTTTCTTGACCAAGTTGAATTTATCCTTCATGTTCTGCACCATTATTTTGTCCTGATCTTTACCCACAAACTCTTCAGCAGGGTCTCTTCCTTGGTATGGCAACCTGGTAATTCGCCATATCAGCATCTCATCAATGGGGATCCTCTTTCCCATCCAGAGGCATTCGTCGTGCACCAGCACGAGCAATTGTCTAACGCAAGTTGTGTTCGGTGTACTTCTGCCAAAGTGCGACATGTTCGTCATGTTCAATAAGACTGATCGCTACAATCCTTTCACCTGCTGATGTGGTTCCAACCTCGTTACTCCGCTGTCGGGGTAATGGACCTCCTTCAAGGACCTACTTGGTGCGAAATGCGGGTATTTGTTTTAGTTGTTGAAGTCGTAATCCTTGAACTCCAATTGTGGGATTTTTCTGAGCACTTCTCCCTCAAATGGTATGTTCTCTGGTAGAAGCAGTGTAAATGTCCCATACTTTACATCCTTGTTATCTTTGATTGGTTTATCGTTGGGTTTCCTAGGTGGAAAATATGGTGACAGCGGGGACAAAATCGTTGCGCTCTCTGTCTCCATCTACCGGTGTTCGACTTCATCTTCGTTGTCTCTTATGGGTTGGGATTATGTTTGTAGTTCGACCGGCTTCTTCGACTTCTTGTCTTGCTTCTTCTTGGTTCTCTTCTCCAGAGTCATCTTCTTCCTTGGCAATCTTCGCTGCGAGATGGGCGATGTTGCGAGTGTACCAAATGGTGTTGTGGCTTCCATAACTCCCTCTATACCTTTCTCTTCGAATAATCGAATGAGCTCTTCAGTGTTCATATAGTAGCGCGACTTCTGCAATTTCTCAATACTTAGCAGTTTTCAAGATTTTAGACAGTAAAGTGCCAAAATATTGGCAGGACGTGGCCTTTTATAATGCTCCTAATTTTCTAACCCCATCATTATCTTAGATCTTGCTCAGATTTTGTTTATTAACTGCATATCTATCCCTAGATCCTTGCCAAGTTGTCTCCATAAATGCAATTTTCCACTCCTCCAATGACCAATTTTTGTTTTAACAGTCATATTTCTGGTGAACTTCGACGCACCTTTCTTTGTAGTGAATTTATGAACCTTGACATGCTCGCGAAGTAACCTTCCCATGTCGAAGCTCTTTTCTGCAGTGTAGTTTATAGTCCAGTGCCCAATTTCAACTACAGGTGGCACTAAGACTCTCCTCTTTTCTTTTCATAGTGAAGCTACCATGGCAGGGTTGTCCCTATACAGTTTCAACCTGTTGCCATTCACCTTCCCTGGTATCAATTTTCCATTCAACTTCGCCAACTGAATTGTGCCTCCTTTCATGATATGCTTGATGATATAGGGGCCCAGCCAATGCATCTTAAAATTTCCTGGGAACTTCGTGAACTTACTGTCATACAGAAGGATAAGATTTCCTTCCTGGAACATCTTTTGCTTGATATGTCAGTCGTGCCAAGATTTTTCTCTTGCTTTCTGCACTTGCTGATGAAATCCTGCTATAAATTTGTCTTCCTCTAATGCAAGCAACTGCGACATTCTTTCCTTCATTATGTAGGGGTCAACCATGTATGTAAAGGTTGCAATTCTTAATCTCGGCACAATATACTCCATGGGAATCACAACTTCTTGCCCATAAACCAATCTGAAAGGTGTCTGACCTGTTAGCGTCTTGCATGTGATTCTATAAGCCCATAACACCACTGGAATTCTCATATCCCAGTCATCTTTGTTCAATTTGCATACTTTAGTCAGTGCATTCTCCAAAATCTTATTAAAAGCTTTGACTTTTCCATGGAAAGCTTCAAGGGTGATATGCAGTGCTCTTTTGATGATACACCTGCAATTCTTCAGTCAATTCCTCAATGGTCTTATTTAGGAAACATGATCCTTGATCACTCATCAAAACCTTTGGACACCCAAATCTGGAGAAAATATACTAAAAAATGAACTTCGGAATAGTTTCTGTGTTGCAATCCTTTACTGCTTATGCCTCATCCCACCTTGTCAAATAATCAGTCGCAATGATTATATATCTCGCACCAGTCCCTTTTCTTGGTGGATTGGTAGGTCCAACAAAATCAATAGCCCATTTATCAAAATCCTGCAATGTTACTTGTGGCACTAGTGGCATTTCATCACTTCTTGAAGGTTTTCTTATTCTTTGGTAGACATCACAAGCTCAAAAATACTCCTTTGCATCTTTGAGTAGTGTAGGCCACCATAATCCTGCTCTTAAAATTTTCTGCACAGTATCTTTCCCTGCATAATGTCCACTAGCTACGCCACTATGAGATTATGTTAACAGTATATATTTTTCATGCTCAAGAACATACCTGTGCAATATTTCATCTGGTCACATCTTATACAAATGTCATGCTATTAGTGAAAAATATGTTGCCCTAACCACCAACTCCTTTTGCCGCGTAGTTTACTCCGCAGGGGCCATTCCTGTAGCCAAAAACTGAATAATGTCTGCGAATTGATCATCTACAATCTTGATTGCAAACAACTGCACGTCGAGAAGAGTATCTTCAATGCTCATTGGTTCTTCTCATGTTTCCAACATTGATAGATGATCAAGCTTGGCATTCAACCTTCCTGATTTAACAACCACTTCAAAATCATACTCTTGAAACAACAACAACCATCTACAAATTTTCCCTCCCAGAACAGGCTTATTCACCAGATATTTCAATGCAAAATGATTTGTGAACATCTTAAAATGTGATCCCAGCATATAATGTCTGAATTTATGCAATGCATATACCATAGCCAAGCCTTTTCTTTTTGTGGTAGCGTAGTTCTTCTCTACTTTAGACAACTTCCTGCTTGCAATATTTATAGGGTGATCGATTTCTCCTATGCCAGGTTGTGTCAATACTACTCCCAAAGCTATGCAAGATGCATTTACATGAACATGAAACTCCTTATTCCAGTTTGGGAAAACCAATATAGGCGCAATTACCATCTTTTCTTTCAATACATCAAGACTTTTCTAGCATTCTTCATTCCATTGAAAGGTCACATCCTTCTTCAATATCTTCTCCATTGGCGCAGTTATTTGCGCATACGCCTTAATGAATTTTCTGCAATATCTAGTTTTTCCCAATGTAATGTGTAGTTGTCTCATTGTTTTTGGTGGAGGTAAGTTCACAATAACATCTATTTTCATGGGATCCACCATCAAACCCTACTTGCACACAACATGCCCCAACAGTATGCCAAAAGGCACACAAAATATACATTTATTTAAGTTCAATGAGATCTGGTGTTGTCTATAGATGTCCAACATAAGCCTTAAGATCGAAACATTCTTTTTCAATAGTCCAAAGATTATCCAATCATCAAAGTATACCTCCAGAAATTTGTGTATATACTCCTTGAATGTTGCGACCATAACTCTTGAAAATATAGCAGGGGCATTCTTCAACCCAAAAGGAATCATTGTATACTGATATGAGCCCCACTCCGTTGCAAATATGGTTCCTTGCCTATCCTTTGGTGCAATCCTGATCTGATGACAGTCAGAAAATCCATCTGTGAATGAATAGGCCTCATGTCCTCCTACATTATCCAACACCTCATTTGTAAAGGGTGTAGGGAAGGGATCATGCACACATGCATCATTTAACTTTCTTAGATCCACACAAATCTTGATTTCTCCTTTAGTCTTCTTTTCTTGGACCACCATAGGACTTACCCACTCTGATTCTTCCACAGGTTCAATGATCCCACGTTGTTATCATTTTATCTAACTCCTCTTTCACCTTTTCCTTATATTTTGGGTTCAATCTGTAGGGTCTTTTCTTGACAAGTTTAAATGGAATCCTCATGACTCCTAAATCCCCTAATATGCCCTTCATTTCTGAAAATTTTGTAGGGAATAGTTCCTGGTATTCATGTAGCAGCTCTGTAACTTTACTAATTGTATCTTCGTCCCAATAGTCTCCAATCATTGTGAACTTTGGTTCCTCTTCTGATCCTATATTCACCTTCTTAGTCTTTATTGGCTTCGCTATATCTGGTATTTCTGCCTGAAGTCCAGCGACTTCACAATGTCCTTCTAATTCTGTTATGCCGATATTGCGTGGATCTTCATCTTCTTCTGGAATAATGTTATAGAATTCTAGTGCATGTTCTAGTTGTGCAATCCAATCTGGTTGTTTCCATGTCAACGAAGTCGCATTCCCAAAGATCTTTTCTCTAACTGTCTGAAGCGCCAAGTCTATACATGGGAAATCATCTACAAAACTGAATGTTAATAAAAATCTTTCAACCAAATCTACCCAATTTATAGTACCATGGCACAGTTCTATTTCTAGGTACTGGTTCATAGGAATTGTCTCTAATGTGTGGATAAATCCGTGTACCCATCCCTGTTTTGGAATCTCTTCCCATATTGTAGTGCATCAGTGAATATGCTCCCTAGGGTCATATTTACCATCATACTTCACTTATATTCTATATATATTGACCAAACCGATCCACATTAATCTTCGACACTGTTGTCAATCTACTATATTTCTTTTATGTGCACCCCACCATCTAGTAGGAGTAGACCTTAGGGCCACATCCAAAGCTAACAACCTTTGTTCGTCTCGTATTTGTCTTTCATAATAATCAAGGAAATTTCTTATATTACCCAAACCATCATAGTAAGGCAAATTACATACCTCAGAGGTTATACAACAAAGCGATTTAGTGATCCTTTCACACTGCCTTGTAGTCACTTCATGTAGCCTATTCTGCCAGTTTTCCAATTCTTCTTCTGAATATGAGGTACAAGAACTGTTTTGTTCCTAACCCAATTTTCTAACTACAGTGGGGTTAATCCATTCTTATTCTTTGCCTATCAATTGACTAATTGATAAATAATATCTATATATGTTGCACAATACTCATCCCTAACAGGCTCTATATATCCCGCCCCTTCTGATGGGTCCAATGGAACAATTATGCTCATGTTTTCCTTTTCAAATATCATTTGTCTTTTCTTTAAGTTGATTATAGCCAGATTATCAAATGCCCAATCCATTCCAAGCAATGTTGGATAGGGGTTGCTGTCATCCACAATTTCTATCACTTCAAAGTCTGCAATAGTGTGAACTCCTTCAATGTCTACTACCACACCGGATAGTCTTCCTAAGGGGAGGATCTTCTATTGATTGGCCATTCTCAACTAAATTGGTGACCATTGTAACTTTGACTTACCCATCAATTCCCAAGTCTTCTTTGGTAAAACATTGGCATCAGATCCTAAATCCAGAATAACCTGATCCATGTCATATTCTCTGATCTGCGCAGTGAGTCTCATTTCTTTTCTAGTCCTTCTCTTATGTCGATTTAAATTGTTAATTGTGTGTAACTCACTCCGCGATACTTCTTTAGAAGCACATGAATCTATCAATTCCTACAACCCTTCTACAACTTTCTGGTTTCTTAACAACTTCATGCAAGTTTGTAGGAAAGACTTTAAAATACCTAGATCCATATCTTGTGTCACAGCTGATATTATGTCGCAGTTATTCTTCTGCTTTGGCTATGCGCTAGAGGTCGAAGCTCCAACATCCATAAAGCTTCGCCTTGCTTCCATAAACACTTATTTTTCCTTTTGAACATCAAACGAAGGAGTTTTCTTGGCTTCAGCTTCCTTCTTTCCATCTGCTCTATCATTTCCAGTCACAACTCCACTTCTTGTTACAATATTAATGCGAGGTTCATTGGTCCTCGGTTACATAGTCATCATTTGAATGTTCTGTGTCGATTGTTGGTTTTTCTTTTCTTTCATTTTTGCCATAAGTACCAGACACTCAATTACATGATCAAATGATTTGCAATACTTACATGTCGTAGTAGGATTTTGACAATCTCTTGTGAAGTAGCCTACCTGGCCGCAGTTATAGCAAATAATTTGTCCACGATCTCGACCAGCTCCACCACCTCGACCTCTTCCTTCATAGCCACCTCGACCACCGCGTTGTCCACTTCCTTCTTGTCCATGTTCTTCAACTTGCATTCTATATGTGTCAGCACAATGATCCATCATTAATTCATAAGGAAAACAATTACTCTCATCATGTCCCATCGATTTTCAAACTTGCAATATAAATTCTTTGGAGTTTGCACATATTTTTGCAACAAATAACAATCTTTTGTGCGATAACAATGTAAACTTTGAAACGGGAACTATAAACTCAAAACAAGAACTTTGGCCAAAAAACCCCGAAAAAACATCAAAAACAATGCTAAAAACGAAAAGTGTGTATACTGGAACGATGATTTTTTTTTAGGGTCAATTTTGAACATGTTTTAAAAATGGCAATGAAAACGAAATTTTCGTGCAAAAAACACCTTGAAAACGAAAAAGTGATAACACTGGAACGATGATTTTTTTTAGGGTCAATTTTCAACATTTAAAAAAAACGCTAGTAAAACTGAACTTTTATGTGCAAAAAAAAAGTTGTTTATGAGGAAAAAACACACTAATGTTTTTGGTATAATAACATTTTTCTTTCCTAAGTACAAATTCAACATGTTTTCAACCATAACATGTTAGATACAAAAGAAATTGGAATTTTTTCAACCATAAAATTAAAAAACCATGACATTATGAACAAATTGCATGACTAAATGAATTCAAATGTCATTATTTGTATATTGAATGAAACATACATTATATCTCTAATTTAATGTTGCATTGTAGATATTCTAAACAATAAAAATTATCATAATTAAGACATATAATCCAACAACATAAAAATGACTCATAACTTCTCATTTAACACCATATGGAAATCAAAAATTTTATTTCAAGATACGATGCAAACATCAGTTATATAAACTGTCTTAAACAATTATTCAAAATCACTCATATTTTCTTGCACACCATCAGAATTCACATCTTCAGATGAGTGACTGGATGCTGAAATGGGAACTCTCGCCAAAAAACTTGCATGCTTTTTGCGGGGTGGCGAGAGTTCCCGTTTTGAGTTTATAGTTCACTGTAATCACATAACTTGCATGCTTTTGCGGGGTGGCGGGGCAAGGGCGATTCTTAGAATCGCCCCATGTGCCCACTTCTTACACTCTCCAAAATATTTTAATGCAAACTTCTTACACGCAGAAAATTTCTCACTTACTAATAACTGACTCCATTTATGGATAACAACATTTATGTTTAACCAACTCCACTTATAAATAATTAAATGACTAAAAAACAATTTATTTTTTGGTTTTACATTTACATGAAAACACATCCTAATGCCCAACAGTTTTATTTATTAAAACATAATATATATATATATATATATATATATATATATATATATATATATATATATATATATATATATATTAGATGTACTTTTGCACTTTACAGTCTTTGGAAAAACATATGAAGAGATGCAATGCGTAAATAAATTTTCTAAGATTTTTTAAACATCTAGCTATTTGAATTAAATGTCTATTTAATAACATTGAAATTAAAGTTAGAGAGGTGTATCGAATTTTTTTCGTAGAGATTATAGAAATTAATCTAGTTATTTGAAACATCTAGCTATTTGAATTAAATGTCTATTTAATAACATTGAAATTAAATTTAGAGAGGTGTATTGAATTTTTTCGTAGAAATTATAGAAATTAATCTAGTTATTTGAATTGAATGTGTATTTAATAACATGGAAATTAAACTTTGACATATATATTGATTTTTTTCGTATAGATTATAAAGTATGTAGTTCTTTAAATAAGCTTTAGTAATTGAATAGTGGAGTGATATCTTTTCATTCAAAAGCATGAACACTAAGAACAACTTCATATTTATGGAATAAAATATGGTATCTAAAGGCCACACTACTAATGTACAGGTTTGTGTGCAGAATAAAAATATTTCGGAGCTAGAGTTAACACTGTCCAAGGTTGCAAACCAAAACAGAACGGTTATAATCACGTCACTGAACGCAGCATGGGCGCAGAATAATAGCATGATCGATCTCTTCTTGTAGAGTTTCTGAGAGGGCAACGAAACTGAACACTTGCTCAAGAATCTTCTCATCGTTGCTGTGGATGACAAGGCACTCCACCGTTGTAGACAGATTCACGAACATTGTTATCTGATGAAGATAGAGGGGGTCAATTTCTCAGCTGAGAAGTTGTTTATGAGTAAAGATTATTTGAAGATGATGTGGAGAGTGTAAGAAGTTTACATTAAAATATTCTCGAGAGTGTAAGAAGTGGGCACATGGGGCAATTCTGAGAATCGCCCTCGCCTCGCCACCCAGCAAAAGCATGCAAGTTATGTGATTTGATGCTACGAGATTAATCACTGTAATCACATAACTTGCATGCTTTTGCGGGGTGGCGGGGCGAGGGTGATTCTCAGAATCGCCCCATGTGCCCACTTCTTACACTCTCCAATTGGAAATCCTATAAAACAACTGCGTTGAAGTAATAGGGTGATTCTCATAATCGCCCTATTACTTCAAATATGAGAATATGAGGAAATGGATGGATCACCAAACGGAAGCAATATTGACGTGCACAGAGATATCATGCATCGGGCGATTGAATTATTTGAAAGGATACACATTTTTATAGAAAGCGAGCCGCCAACATTAGAAGCTGACGCCATAACAGTGCCTGATACGGCTGTAACAGAGCCAAGTGAGAACGAAACTGATCATGTCATTCCCGAGGAGGGTTGGGATGGTGACAACGCTCAACCCCACTTGATCTCGAGCACAGTGTTTAGATCGATGAGACATGAAGACGGAGAGGAGTGGGTAATAGGGCGATTCTTAGAATCACCCTATTACTTCAACGCAATTGTTTTACAGGATTTCCAATTGGAAACACATCGTGACAGTTTGACAAAGCAAATTTTGTGACGTTCTCAAGTTTTTGTCAATCTCAATTTCTATGTAGAGAGAGGATGACGAAAATGGAGCGTGGAAATTGAGTGGGGTGAGCCGTGTTTACTAGCAGTTCTATTAAAAAAACATGTTCCATATAATTAATATCTTCAATTTACCACTACCCATATTTTAATATTCATGTCACGGTCCAATATATATTTAAAAAAAAAACAAACTATAATCTCACATCTTCTTTTAATAAAATACGTATCAACCTAATCATACATATCAAACATAATTTTATTAATTTTCTGAATTTTAGTTTTATGTTTACTTTTTGATTTGGAAGCTTTTCCTCTTCTTGATTTGACAAATTAAATGTAAAGATATCTTGAATAACTATTTTGAGTTATTATTCTTGCCTAATGAAATAGTTATTTTTCTACAATTCTCAGACGCTCGTTGATTATTAGATAAGAGAAATATTTTAAGTAATATGAGATTTAATAGGTGAATATAAAGTGTTTATGGCAATATAAATTTATGAAAAAATTAAAAATTATGGGTTTTGCAACTAGTAATGTTTTTTAATTGTTGTTTCAATTTCAATAGTCATGTTACATTTCAATACATTATTTTTATTAAACAAATTATTATCTCATATCTTTTTTTAATAAAACGCATATAAATTTTCATGTTTTCTTCTTAATTTTGTAAAACAACTGCGTTGAAGTAATAGGGCGATTCTGAGAATCGCCCTATTACTTCAACACAATTGTTTTATAGGATTTCCAATTGGAGAGTGTAAGAAGTGGGCACATGGGGCGATTCTGAGAATCGCCCTCGCCCTGCCACCCCGCAAAAGCATGCAAGTTACGTTTTTATTTTGTTTATGGTTAAATTGTTTTGGCGCTAACTCATTGAAGTTTCCCATGTTTTTTCGGGGAGGCTCCAGTCGTGTTAACGCTGCTGCACATCTGCCTATGCATGGCGCACGACGACTACCCTTACTCTTTCAGTGAATCGTTCATGCAATGTAGGCATTCTTATTATGGCAATATAAATTTATGAAAAAATTAAAAATTATGGGTTTTGCAACTAGTAATGTTTTTTTATTGTTGTTTCAATTTCAATAGTCATGTTACATTTCAATACATTATTTTTATTAAACAAATTATTATCTCATATCTTTTTTTAATAAAACGCATATAAATTTTCATGTTTTCTTCCTAATTTTGTAAAACAACTGCGTTGAAGTAATAGGGCGATTCTCAGAATCGCCCTATTACTTCAATGCAATTGTTTTACAGGATTTCCAATTGGAAACACATCGTGACAGTTTGACATAACCATTGGGCCTCTCCAATGTAGGCTCTATATGATGGTTGCTTCCTCGTTAAAGCCCGGAGCTCCCGTGCAGCTTCTCTCCGCTGGGATTGATAGTCCCCTGAGAGCTCATCCACCAATGTTGCGACATATTTTTTCTCTTTCGGCTAATTGTCACGTTGTTGGTCACATCGGCGGTATTGATGGGGAGTTCTAATCCATGGCCCTCGCACCACTGCTGAATCATCATTCCCAACAGATAATTGGGCGTTAGGATGAAATGGGGCAATATCTGTTGTGTTTTGGGGCATGTTCGATGCCCTGCGTCTAGCCACGCCTGTATAAATTTTCAGTCATATGTCTGCATTACATCACGCCCATCACAAATCTCAAAGTAGAATCTTTTGTTTATGTTCATATTAAACACACTACGAAACTTTCAGTCACTTTAATCAAATATTAAAACAAAAAAATGTTGGATCTATATATGAATTAAGATATTAAAACTACATGCTAACTAAACGTAACTGATATTTCTTGCACAACTGTCATTGCCATCACCATGATTACCTGTCCCGTGGCCACCACGATGGGATCTCTGATGAGCTTTGAAGAGATAGGGCAGAGAAAATAGTCTGGAACACCAATGGCATCTAACTTTTCTGAGAATGATTTGGATTTATTCTCCGACTTGTCGTTCTGGAACCTTAGTTTGCGGTTCTTGAGCGTGGCGAGAATGCAAGAGATCTCATCAAATACCTCAGTCCTGCAGTCGTCCTCATCTGGTATCAGGTGCACTAGCCTCTTCAGCTCCCTTTTGAGCTCTAAATTTGAATAGAAAATTTCTATACTTGCGATACCCAGGGATTCATTGTCACCATGAGACTGTTGCTGGGGACTCGGCGGATTGGCCATATCAACAGCTCTGGTCATGGTTACTGTACAGATCTAAGAAAACAAGAAAACCCAAATCAGCACCGAGTAGAAATAGGGTGATTCTGAGAATCGCCCTATTACTTCAATGTAGTTGTTTTATAGGATTTCCAATTGGAGAGTGTAAGAAGTGGGCACATGGGGCAATTTTGAGAATCGCCCTCGCCTGGCCACCCCGCAAAAGCATGCAAGTTACATTGACAACGCTCAACCCCACTTGATCTCGAGCGCAGTGTTTAGATCGATGAGACATGAAGATGGAGAGGAGTGGGTAATAGAAGATGGAGAGGAGTGGGTAATAGGGCGATTCTTAGAATCACCCTATTACTTCAACGCAGTTGTTTTACAGGATTTCCAATTGCAAACAAATAGTGACAGTTTGACATAACCAATGGGCCTCTCCAATGTAGGCTCTATATGATGGTTGCTTCCTCGTTAAAGCCTAGAGCTCCCATGCAGCTTCTCTCCGCTCGGATTGATAGTCCCCTGAGAGCGTAATTGTCACGCTGTTGGTAACATCGACGGTATTGATGGGGAGTTCTAATCCATGGCCCTCACACCACTGCTGAATCATCATTCCCAACAGATAATTGAACGTTAGGATGAAATGGGGCAGTATCTGTTGTGTTTTGGGGCATGTTCGATGCCCTACGTCTAGCCACGCCTGTATAAATTTCCAGTCATATGTCTGCATTACATCACGCCCAGCACAGATCTCAAAATAGAATCTTTTGTTTATGTTCATATTAAACACACTACGAAACTTTCAGTCACTTTAATCAAATATTAAAACAACAAAATGCTGGATCTATATATGCATTAAGATATTAAAACTACATGCTAACTAAACGTAATTGATAGTAATTATTTCTTGCACAACTGTCATTGCCATCACCATGATTACCTGTCCCGTGGCCACCACAATGGCATCTTTGATGAGCTTTGAACAGATAGGGCAGAGAAAACAGTTTGGAACACCAGTGGCGTCTAACTTTTCTGAGAATGATTTGCACTTATTCTCTGACTTGTCGTTCTGGAACCTTAGTTTGCGGTTCTTGAGCATGATGAGAATGCAAGAGATCTCATCAAATACCTCAGTCCTGCAGTCGTCCTCATCTGGTATCAGGTGCACTAGCCTCTTCAGCTCCCTTTTGAGCTCTGAATTTGAATGGAAAATTTCTATACTTGCGATACCCAGGGATTCATTGTCACCATGAGACTATTGTTGGGGACTTGGTGGATTGGCCATATCAACAGCTCTGGTCATGGTTACTGTACAGATCTAAGAGAACAAGAAAACCCAAATCAACATTGAGTAGAAATAGGAGCTTTTGCGAGGTGGCGGGGCGAGGGAGATTCTTAGAATCGCCCCATGTGTCCACTTCTTACACTCCCCAATTGGAAATCCTGTAAAACAACTGCGTTGAAGTAATAGGGCGATTCTCAGAATCACCCTATTACTTCAACGCAATTGTTTTACAAAATTAAGAAGAAAACATGAAAATTTATATGCGTTTTATTAAAAAAAGATATGAGATAATAATTTGTTTAATAAAAATAATGTATTGAAATGTAACATGACTATTGAAATTGAAACAACAATAAAAAAACATTACTAGTTGCAAAACCCATAATTTTTAATTTTTTCATAAATTTATATTGCCATAATAAGAATGCCTACATTGCATGAATGATTCACTGAAAGAGTAAGGGTAGCCGTCGTGCGCCACGCATAGGCAGACATGCAGCAGCGTTAACACGACTAGAGCCTCCCCGAAAAAACATGGGAAACTTCAATGAGTTAGCGCCAAAACAATTTAACCATAAAAAAAATAAAAACGTAACTTGCATGCTTTTGCGGGGTGGCGGGGTGAGGGCAATTCTCAGAATCGCCCCATGTGCCCACTTCTTACACTCTCCAATTGGAAATGTTGTAAAACAACTACGTTGAAGTAATAGGGCGATTCTCAGAATCACCCTATTACTTCAACGCATTTGTTTTACAAAATTAAGAAGAAAACATGAAAATTTATATGTGTTTTATTAAAAAACAGAATGAGATAATAATTTATTTAATAAAAATAATGTATTGAAATGTAACATGACTATTGAAATTGAAACAACAATAAAAAAAACATTACTAGTTGCAAAACCCATAATTTTTAATTTTTTCATAAATTTATATTGCCATAAACACTTTATATTAACCTATTAAATCTCATATTACTTAAAATTTATCTCTTATCTAATAATCAACGAGCGGTCAAGAATTGTAGAAAAATAACTATTTCATTAGGCAAGAATAAAAACTCAAAGTAGTTATTCAAGATATTTTTACATTTAATTTGTCAAATCAAGAAGAGGAAAAGCTTCCAAATCAAAAAGTAAACATAAAACTAAAATTCAGAAAATTAATAAAATTATGTTTGATATGTATGATTAGGTTGATACGTATTTTATTAAAAGAAGATGTGAGATTATAGTTTGTTTTTTTTAAATATATATTGGACCGTGACATGAATATTAAAATATGGGTAGTGGTAAATTGAAGATATTAATTATATGGAACGTGTTCTTTTAATAGAACTGCTAGTAAACACGGCTCACCCCACTCAATTTCCACGCTCCATTTTCATCATCCTCTCTCTACATAGAAATTGAGATTGACAGAAACCTGAGAATGTCACAAAATTTGTTTTGTTAAACTGTCATGATGTGTTTCCAATTGGAAATCCTGTAAAACAACTGCGTTGAAGTAATAGGGCGATTCTAAGAATTGCCCTATTACCCACTCCTCTCCGTCTTCATGTCTCGTCGATATAAACACTGTGCTCGAGATCAAGTGGGGTTGAGCACTGTCACCGTCCCAGCCCTCCTCGGGAATGACATGATCAGTTTCGTTCTCACTTGGCTCTGTTACAACCGTATCATGCACTGTTATGGCGTCAGCTTCTAATGTTGGCAACTTGCTTTCTATAAAAATGTGTATCCTTTCAAATAATTCAATCGCCCAATGCATGATATCTCTGTGCACATCAATATTGCTTCCATTTGGTGATCCATCCATTTCCTCATATTCTCATATTTGAAGTAATAGGGTGATTATGAGAATCACCCTATTACTTCAACGCAGTTGTTTTACAGGATTTCCAATTGGAGAGTGTAAGAAGTGGGCACATGGGGCGATTCTGAGAATCGCCCTCGCCCCGCCACCCCGCAAAAGCATGCAAGTTATGTGATTACAGTGATTAATCTCGCAACATCAAATCACATAACTTGCATGCTTTTGCAGGGTGGCGAGGCGAGGGCGGTTCTCATAATCACCCCATGTGCCCACTTCTTACACTCTCCAGAGTATTTTAATGTAAACTTCTTACACTCTCCACATCATCTTCAAATAATATTTACTCATAAGCAACTTCTCAGCTGAGAAATCGACCCCTCTGTCTTCATCAAATAACAATGTTCGTGACTCTGTCTACAACGGTGGAGTGCCTTGTCATCCACAGCGACGATGAGAAGATTCTTGAGCAAGTGTTTAGTTGCGTCGCCCTCTCAGAAACTCTACAAGAAGAGATCGATCATGCTATTATTCTGCGCTCATGCTGCGTTCAGTGACGTGATTATAACTGTTCTGTTTTGGTTTGCAACCTTGGACAGTGTTAACTCTAGCTCCGAAATATTTTTATTCTGCACACAAACCTGTACATTAGTAGTGTGGCCTTTAGATACCATATTTTATTCCATAAATATAAAGTTGTTCTTAGTGTTCATGCTTTTGAATGAAAAGGTATCACTCCACTATTCAAATACTAAAGCTTATTTAAAGAACTACATACTTTATAATATATACTAAAAAAATCAATATATATGCCAAAGTTTAATTTCCATGTTATTAAATACACATTCAATTCAAATAACTAGATTAATTTCTATAATATCTACGAAAAAATTCAATACACCTCTTTAAATTTAATTTCAATGTTATTAAATAGACATTTAATTCAAATAGCTAGATGTTTCAAATAACTAGATTAATTTCTATAATCTCTACGAAAAAAATTCGATACACCTCTCTAACTTTAATTTCAATGTTATTAAGTAGACATTTTATTCAAATAGCTAGATGTTTAAAAAATCTTAGAAAATTTATTTACGCATTGCATCTCTTCATATGTTTTTCCAAACACTGTAAAGTGCAAAAGTACATCTAATATATATATATATATTATGTTTTAATAAATAAAACTGTTGGGCATTAGGATGTGTTTTCATGTAAATGTAAAACCAAAAAATAAATTGTTTTTTAGTTATTTAATTATTTATAAGTGGAGTTGATTAAACATAAATGTTGTTATTCATAAATGGAGTGAGTTATTAGTAAGTGAGAAATAAGCACTCAATTAAGGTTGTTATGTGTTCAATATTTGTATTATGTGATTTTCGCATTCATTTTTATGTTAATCATTATTTTTTGAAAAAAACAGTGATTATTATTATTTTTTAACATGAAATTCATAAAAAAAAAACTATTATTTAACAATTTTTAGTTAAAATTTTTTTATAAAAATTGTGATTTTGACATGTCATCTCTAGTAAAAAATTACAAAAAATTATCAAACCTTGTAGTTTTTTAGTTATATTTATGTTAAAAATGGTTATTCTTTTGTCAATTGTTAAAAATTATTGCTTTTTAGAGACAATTATTTCATTTGGATTGAAATATTAATTAATGATATATAAATATCTAGAATATCGAAAATTCAAAATATCGACCTTCTTCTTTAAATATGCAAAATAATAAAACCCCACTACAAAAAAAAACAAGAAAATATGAAGAAGAAGACCACTTCAAAAATTATTAAATTTAGAAAATAATTATTTACATTTCATACATTAGAAAATTTAAAGTCAAAAAATAGGTCTTTTAAAAAAATGGCCTGACGCAGAATTACCACTTTTTTAAATCAACATGAAAATCACTACCATTCTAAAACGTAATGTACATAAAAGAATTTAAAGTGCCAAAAACTATGCTCTAGAAAAGATGTGTGTTCTGCATCACCCCCTTTTCAAAATTGGGTCACTTTTTTGCTATCTCTACAAAACGGGTAACAGTATCAATTCCCGTTTCAAAGTTTACATTGTTCGATGTTCGCCTCTAGTTTTGCATATCTCTCACCATAAGTTAGTTATGGAATTCAAAGGATTAGGTGCTCCACTAGCCATGTAATTTCTGAAGAGAGGGCATTGCTCTTTATAGTGGCCTTCTGATTTTCACTTTGTGCATTACACTTCTTCGCGAACTTCTTTACTTTTCTTCATATCTTGTAACTGCAGAGACAAATTTTCCAGCTGACTTTGAATCTGTTGCATACCCGCATTGGTATATCCTATCGACGAAGCTTCTAATTTCATTGCAAGCTCCAGAGCTTCATCTTGAGTTTCTATCTTTTGTTACGACAAAGGCAATCTTATATGTGGAAGCAACGCAACTATAAATCATTCCTTCTGTTGTTGCGGAGCTATGTCGAAGGTCACTTGATCCAATAATATCTCGAATATTTGATCAAATTCCCAAACAGACTCAGTAGGCTTCTATTTGATTTATTTTAGCTTTGTGATACTCTGTGATTCAGACTTCGACTTCTTAAATTCTTTAACCAACATTGTTTTAATATCTGCAAATGATCTGATTTGATTGCTCGAATACTTCATGTACCATGTCAACACTCGATCTCGAAATGTTGTGATGAGTTGCGCCTTCTTTATATATTCATCATGGACATGTTTTGTTGTCCATACAACGTCGCATAAAAGCCAGAATTTCTCTGGATCCTCTAATGCAGTTCCTTTAAACACAGGTAGCTTAATATCATTGGCCATATTCCTTCTCAGGGAGGGGGATTCGTAAGGGGAGTGGGGTAGGGGGAGTAGGGGGACGGGGAAATCCAAGATTACCTTGACTATTGCTAGATTCAAGCTTCGGCAAAATTTTAGGCTGAAAGGGTGAGTACTGCAGAGTTACATGAGGGTCCTCACGGTGGTTTTCTTCACTTTCAGATTCACTCAACATAGGGCTATAGTCATATTCTATAAAAGTCTTCGGATATTGGCCACAAGATCTCTTTCTAGTGTCTATTCTATATCTTTTTCCACTTTGCGTTGTTCTAGTTTCTTCTTCATATATTTTTCCAAACATAAGTAATCTAATAATCTCATTACATTCGTAGAACTCCATTTTCACATAAAATCATATTAATCTATAGTTTTAAAGATCTCAAGTACTTACCTCGCTGTCCTTTGAAAAAATTTCGTTCTGCTTCGTTGTAGAACACAGTCGAGTCTATCGTGAACTCAATAATGAATCCTCCCAACATGTTATCAATCCAGAAGTCAATAGCTCTTGAGATCCTATTGACAGTGTTCTTGAGTCGTTGTATCAATTAAATAGTCCACTCCTTAAGTTCGTCTCCTCTAATTTTTTTTTTTCTCTCAGTCAACCTTGAAATCCACTCGTATAGCTCCACATGAAAGGAATTACCAAAGAAAATTTCATACTGATCTTCAAGAATATACTTCTGTAACCACCTTTTAGATGACAGTCGAGGGTTTCTATTCTCCTGATTTGAAAATTATCATTCCTTCTTTTCTACCCACTCTTGGATTTCCTTCTTCGATGGATGCCACATAAACATATCCCTTAAACATATCTCGGTCTCGGCAACGAAACCATTTGTTGGTTTGTTTGGGCTTGACCTAGGTTTAGATTTTGATGCGCACCAACAAAACCCTCAATCACAGGCCCTATCGACAACGACCAACAAGAAAATCACAGTCTCACCATAAACAACTTATGGGAGGTTGCAGAATCAGCGTTCTGCATCCCTGAGGGATACTGCGATGTGGCATTTACTCTAGTTTTACTTAATGCTTTATTCTTTACTTCACGGGACTTGAATCATCTACCTAACCATGCCATAAACAATCATAAACAATATTGTGCGGAAGTAAAATATAACCAAAATACTGGACAAAAAGCAAAGATACACAATCCTCATACACAAGTTATGCCCATTAAACTATACTTCTTTATATTAATGCTTTGAATTAGTGTACAATTCTTCAACCTGTGCACCTAGCTATAGTTGTCTGCTCACTCAACTACAAACTTTATGCCTCTGCGCACACAGCTACGGAGCCTTTTCTTCTAGAACCAAAAATAGATAGAGATATTTACTTATGCTCATATCATATGATTACATCTACATATATTTTTTTCAACTTACATCTTTTCCCTTTTTATACTAATTACGTCAACGTGTATGTCACAAATACCATTGTACAAATATCATGGATCTCCTAAAACAAGCAACTATTTCCCAAAAACTCACTACAAAAAGAAGGGGCTTTGACCCACCCTGAAACCCCTAAAACACCGCACAGTATATAGCTCTGCGGTACCGCTTACTCCACTCCCTTAAATGTAGATTTCTTACCAAAACTTGGACCAAGTTGGGTTGTGCCCAACACCTCAAGCTTAAATAGTCATGGCACATGAAGAAGGTTCTAAAGGAATGTTTGAATATGAAAGAACTTTTAGAAAATCATTATTTGAAATGTCTAAAATGGTGAAGGTCCTTTATGAAGAGAAAAAGGCAAGGTTATATGGAGAGAGCTCAAAACCTCCAAAAGGAGATGGAGGAAAAGGAGACAATCCTCCAAAATGGAATGGAGTGAATGGTGACAACCCACCACCTTCACCTCCATCCTCTTCCTCATCTTCTACTACTTCTACCCTTTCACAAACACTTCCATATTCTCCAAAAGGACATGGTAAAACTCCTTTGCTTAAGTTTGATATAAAGTTCAAATTGCCTATGTACAATGGAGAGGTAGATGCTAAGAAATTAGATAATTGGATTCGTCAGATTGAAGTGTATTGTGGGATACAAAGAATCAAAGATGATGAGAAAAAAATTCAACTTGCTTCTATTAGATTGGAAGGTGCAACACTTATTTGGTGGGAAGCCAAAACTCAAGAGGACATAAATAAACATGGTAAGGTTTTATACTCTTGGAATGATTTTGTTGTTGCAATAAGAAGACAATTTTATCCATTAGCATACATGCAAAAATATATCATGGATTGGGAAAACTTTAGGCAAGCTAAAGGTCAAAATGTGCAAAGTTATACTCAAAAATTTAGGAAAAGAGCTTTGATTTTGGGTATAGATTTGTCCTCTCAAGATACTTTCCTCAAATACATTGGAGGATTACATATCTACTTGAGACATACCATTCTCATGTTTAACCCTACAAAACTAGATGAAGTTTGTGTACAGGCAACTCATTTAGAGGCAAGAGAAAAATGTTTCTAAAGAAACTAGTGAGAAGTCATTCAAGTATGGAGAAAAAGGAAAATGGAAATTTAAAGGCAAGGATAAAAAGCATGTTGCAGTCAAGAAAGGAGAAAATCTCACATGTAAACATTGTTCTAAAGAAGGCCATGATGAAGACTATTGTTGAAAAATTCATCCTGAGATGAGACCCAAAAATTTTAATAACAAGGAGAAAGAAAAGATTCAATTGCAAGTACTAATTCTTCTAGAAAACCCATAGAAACTCAAAATGAAAGAGAAAGAATAGAGTTGTTCCATATTAGAATCATCACAAAACATAACAAGGTATATACTTTGTTTGATAATGGTTCACAAGCAAACCTCATTTCAGAAGACATTGTCAAGAAATTAAATTTGGAAACCGTTCCTTATCCTTTGGGTTGGGTATGTGACAATGCCAAGTTGGAAGTGACAAGAAAATGCATACTTAGATTTTCCATCACTGAAAATTTTATTGATGAGGTAGAACTTAATGTGGTACCACTTGACATTTGTGGGATTTTTTTGGGAAGCCCGTATTTATATGACAAGAAATCCATCTTTCATCACCATGATAACAAGTATCACTTGTTTAAAGATGGGATTGAGTACATTGTTAGAGCACATAGCAAGAAGTTGAATTTATCTCTTGTGAATGATCGACAAATGAAGAGGTTTGTAAATGCTAGTCATAATTTTATATTGTTGATGATCAAACATAAATATGTTGATGAATCTAAAGGTTTTCAAGGAAATGAATCAAGTTTGAAATCTGATTTTATTGAGGTTGCTAATTCCTATGATAAGATGTTTCAGGAGTCTAGCACGTTGCCTCCTAAAAGAGGAAAACAATGTGAAGTTCATTTGCAGCAAGATGCAGCATTGTTGAACATTGGTATGAACAAGAAGCCAATAAAGAATGCGAGGGTCAAAAAGCGTATGCAAAATCTATTTGACAAAGAAGAAATTGGTTCTAAAATATATTCTTGTGGGTTTCATAATACTGTGGATTTGAGAAAGAATGGTGCATGGCGATGGCATTCACATTTGGTAAAGATTCAATCCAAAAACAAGGCTAGACATGTTAAGCATCGTTATGACTACAATATTCAAGGTGAAGTGAACTTGAAATTGAATAAGTCTTCTTTGATTGAAGGTCGAGGAGAGAATGTTCAGATTTCTTTAACAAAAAAATTCTCATCTAAACATCTTCAAGAATTGCAGCAAGGTCATATCTTTGACAGAAAGACAAAAACTTCAAAGAGAAATACCTTCATGAGAAGCTCAAAGTGGAAAAAAAAAAAAAAAAAACAAAAACAAAAAAACAAACAAACAAACAAACAAACAAACAACTAAAAAAAACAAAAACAAAAAAAAACAAAAACAAAAACAAAAACAAAAACAAAAACAAAAAAACAAAAACAAAAACAAAAACAAAAAAACAAAAAAAAACAAACAAAAAAAAACAAACAAAAAAAAACAAAAAAAAAAAAACAAATTCAAATGGATTGAGGTTGGAAGGGTGAGGAAACTGTACCCTCATATAATTGTTGACTGAAAATGAGCTTTTGGAGGTCTAAAATCTTCCAATGGGGAGGAGTGATCCAGGGGATCAATTTAGTGCTCAAAATTCAAGTGTATGACAAAGCTCGAAACCTAAATGGTTGGACATATCTCGGTGATTTGAATCCAACACAACTCGTTTCACTCAAAATCGATATCGTATGCTCCTGATATCATGTTCTGATCGATTTGCCAAACAGGCAAAATTTTAAAAGTCGGGTTGCAGGTACGCCCAGTCAAGAGTATTTACTCTGACTAGGGAGGTGACTGGACAGGTTGATTGTGCATTTCAGGCCAATGGTTGCTCGCTAAGTGTCCTCCATTGATTGGTCGAAATTTTGTGGTTTTCGATTGGCTATTGGTGTTTTTGATTTGGACCAATGGTGTTGGGCCACATGGGCCAATGGTTGGCTGCCACGTGGCCTCCTTGGAATGGTGTAAAAATTTGTTTGGGCTGGAACGGGCCTGATAGGGATTAAACACAAGACTTGTAGTCAGGCAGCATGGGGTCTTACCACTTCACCACAGGTGTTGCTTAACCCTTATGGTTTGCATACCCTTTTTAAACTTTATTGCAATGCGCATTTGGGGTTGGGTCGGGGCTAAGCC
Source organism: Pinus tabuliformis (assembly GCA_031772625.1). NCBI lineage: Eukaryota > Viridiplantae > Streptophyta > Pinopsida > Pinales > Pinaceae > Pinus > Pinus tabuliformis. Next base: position 902,373,574 of record CM062811.1, read on the forward strand.
CCAGCCCTGGTCACCACGCCCATAAGAACCAAGGGGCGGGACCAAGGGCTAGGGATTAACCCCATCCCCATGGTCATAACCACCACACCATAAGACAACATCAAAGCCATCGTGCAGAACCGATAGTGGAAAATGGTATAGGGGCTAGTCCCCGAGTCACATGACCCTTAATGGAACTAAGAGTGCAGAGAAGTTAAAGGTGGCCAGCCCTAAAGATCCAACCTCAGGTCACATTACCATTGCATGAATGCGGGCGGAGAGTAGAGGGGGGCCAGCCCCAAGCCACATGCGGCTCATGCAACCGCAAGCAGGGGCTAGTTTGAAAATTTGGGCGCTTGGAGTTAAAACACGGAATTTTAGGCACCAGGCCCAGGGTTTATGGGCACGACATGACCAAGCGCTACGTGTTGGGGGCCCGACTGGTGAGGGGGTAGTTAGCCCCAACCCCTGGGCATGTGGCCCCCATGTGAGCCTAAATTTTCAGAACTGAGCGTTAGAGGACAATTTAATTATCCTACAATTTCACCCATCTAGCAAGATTATAGGCCAAATTTGTGCGTCGATTCCAGGTTTGGGGCACTCAAGCCAGATTTGGGTCGAATTGTAGGATGACTAGCCATAGAATTTAGGAAAAACTTGTAACAAGCATAATTTTCTCAATTTTTGGCCAAATGAGGTGCAGAAAGAACCGAAATGGGGGTTTTTTATAGTGTTGAATCCATTGGAGACATCAGGTTTGTTGTTTGAGCATTATAAATCCATGTAAACATACTTTTGAGCACTTAATTAAAGAGGCCATGCATTGGAAGCTGGACCAGGAGATGTAGCCCAGGAGAGAGTGAACTCCTTTATCATGTTTTGTGTTATGTGTTTCAAATATGGTTATTTGTCTATGTTTGGATGCTAAACTTGTTTAAAAATAATTTGTTAATGTGTTTAGTAACTTGATCCATTACATAAAACACATATAACATTTCACTTGCAATTTGTATATCACCTTCAGTTTTCAATTACAGATCACAGATTAATTAGGTGCTTTTCACAAATTTAGAATTTTCTTGCATAAGTTTTACAATCATACATATTGAAGGCACAAAACAGCTCTGTGACAAGGTGTTCGAAAGATTGTCTGGAGTCATTAGGCAATGTGTTACACCATTCCCATACGCACCCATCGAACGTGAGAATGAACAACCTACAACCAACATCCTCACAATGGATGTTGTATTTTGTGTAGAAATCAAGAAAGTAGGACGTGTGCTTAAATAAGGTTGTTTCACCCTCACCATTGAATTTCAAATTCGACAAGTCATCAATAATTCTCACTGGCACTTTCAGATTTGTATGTCTAGAAAAACATGTTAGGGTTATGATTTGGGTAGAATTCATTAAATGAGTGTAGAAATTCAAAACAGACTTCAAGGGATTAGCTTGTCATCTTACCCGCCAACATTCAAGGGATCTCCTCGATATGAAGTCCCAACTAGACCTCACACCATTTGGATTAGGAGTCTTAGCACTAGGTGGTAATGTTATGCCTTGACTATGAAAACACATAAAGTGAAGTATGGTAACTTTGGTGAGAGCAAGTGTCTGACCCTGCAGAAAGTCAAGTGTGATGCATGAAGGTTCCAATACACAAAGGAAAAAGGAAGTGTGCCCCTTGGAAGCCTGTAATAGTACGCAGCTTGAAAGGAATGCACGAGCATAATTACATCACTAGCTAACATGCAGAATAGTTCACAAGTTAAAGTGATGAATTAATACAACATGTATTCAACAAGATTCATACAAATGTAAACGAAATAGTTCATAAGCATAAGCGTAAGTTAAATAACATACATTGAAAATACAACAAGAATAGTCCTACTATATTCTCAACCTATGCATAAAAGTGTGTTGACTCTGAGTTTTATTATAGGTGAAAGTTTCATTCATACATACACCATTGACGTACCACTAGCCCCAATAATGGAACATTAAAGTCAAGAACATCTGCTCCTCCAAAGAAATATACTCGCTCTACGCTATGGAGAAGCCAAGGCTCTTCACAATACTCTCAAGCTCCTTCTAAGCCTAAGCATACCAAAAGCTTGGCTCCCAAAAGCGCTTTACATGAGTTATGAGGTTCTATTTATAACAAGGGGGTGGATGACCCTTCAAATCCCCTTTGTGACCTTTGGACTACCCTCATGAATCTTCAACTTCTTTCAAATGACTCATTACATTACATCATGAATCTTCACATTCCAATATTGAGACTTGGAATTTCACTTTACAAAATAATTACAAATAATATTACATTTTACACTTGTACCCATATACGAAAAAATAAGGTAGAGACAACTTGACATCCTAACAAGACAAAATACTATGGTGTTTGAGTTTGGGGAAACTCTAGCTTGACAACTTCCACTTGATGCTTCTTGGTCACATATTGGTGTCAAGCTTGGTACTGTGCAATGACATCCCCAAACTGCGTGATGGTGTCTGGCTGGAAGCGGATTCTAGCCTCCATGGCATCTGGGTACAATGACTTGGAACCAGTTTCAACTTCCCTCTAAAAAATGAGAAACATCGTTCTAATTTGGACATGATGATCGATGTAATTCTACATGTTATGTCTATTCAACTCCAAATCTTCCTTGGTGGAAATCTATCTCAGCTACTCCAAGTACTCTTCAATCTCCTGTCGGACCTGGTTCCTGGGTTTGGCTTTGGTGAGCGAGCCAACTGATGGGATCTTGTGTGTTTTCACCAAGACATCCAAACTACTAGATAACAGTACATATGAGGCCTGAATGCTACCAATAAATAAGGTGAGCTGCTTGTTTTTCTAAATCAACATCTGAACTCTTTCTCTCTCCAGCTCTGCCTGTGGCTTCATTTTCTTCACTAAGTCAAGTGGTGCCCCTTTGTATCACATTGTCCATTCTTGCACATAGGTAATGGAAACTTCTACGTTCTTGAAAGTTTTAAAAAAATCTTTTCTTTGTTGTTGTAGGCCATGTAAATGGACAACTGATTTAACACAAACTCCTCATAGAGGTTCTGCATGGTTTCTCCAAGTGTTGATACTTCAGCAAGTATCGTTGCTCTCATCTCCTCCAAGTAGACCTGTGCGGAAATTGTGTTTTGTGTTGTTGTGTGAAGTTGTTATGCCTCTTGCTTGGCAGCCTGTAAGTTTTGTGCCAATTGCTCATTCTCGGTCATTAAATACTGAATGTTTGATCTTGTTGCACTTGCAAAGGCCAAGTTGGCTTCGGAAAAAGGCATTTGGATTCTTCCTAGTGTTTGCCACTATCACCCTTTCTCTAATGAATGCAAGTGATGTGTGATCATCCGGAAAATGATTTCTCCATGCTTGTATAATCTTCATTTAGAACTCATCAAATGACAGATTGTACACATCCATTACCGGATCATCATCAAGAGGAACAACTTCCCTTCCTCGCTTGGGGTTGGCTCTGTTGCTGGAGGTGGTGGACACTAAACAGTGACATGCGGTGTGCTCCGGCATCAAGTCAACATCTTCATTTGCTGGCTCTTGTTCCATCTCCATATCTGTAACTTCAATCAAGTGCTCAATCTATTGAGAAAGCTCCTGATCCTGCATCTGTTCACCTTCCTCCTCAGCTGTTGGTTTGTTTTTTTCCTACTCTTCGATCTGTATAGGCTATTTTTCTCCTTGCTATTGCACCTTTTCATGGTTATTCTTCCTTCTTTTGCATCTCTTCTTGTTCTTTCCTCCTCTGCTCCCGTACTTCCTTCATATTTTGTTCTATTTCATGCAACCTCTACTTTTATCTCTTCCTCCACTCTGCTCTCTATATCCTTTTCTTCCTCTTCGCTTCAGCTGCTAAAGTTGTTTTCATAATAATAGGATCCGCTTTCATCTTGCTGCTTTGTTCTCCCCCTGGACGGTCGACAATTTTTCTCTTTCCCTTGCATGGGATTGTTGCCATCTATTATTGTTACTTCCGAAGTTGTTGCCCTCTGCGAACTAGCCCATGAAGTCCCTATTAAACTGACTGGCTCACGAAGTTTGGAGGCATTGTAAAAATTCCTCCATGGATCCTCCTCTGGCCAATGAAAAGCCTCGTTGATCCACTGAAAGTGAATTCTCGCATAGTGGTATTTGTAAATACTACGGGGATCATACGGATTAAAGTCTCGAGTATCGAATGCAAACATCACTATCTCCTTTCCCTTGGTATCTGTGACTTTCAAGTTCTTTATCTTGTATAATCCAATTTGTAGGGGAAGAGTGGGCCATGGTGCTTTCTTCTTCCTGTGAAAAGTTGCTGACAACCTTGTGGTGAGATGATATGACACTTCTTGCATGACAAGCTTGTCGGTGGCATACCGTGGTAAAACATGCAGCAGATTCTCTCTGTAGAATACTCTAAGGAAGGTGCCACCCGGTGAGGCATACCAATCTGCGATCTCAGTTATTGCCTCCATTGATCCTCGTGGCATGCAAGGTGGCTCTTCTTCAAATTTGAGCTTGTAAAGCGGGATGATGAAATAGTCAGCTAGTTGTTCCATTACTCCTCAATGGTTGCAATATGAAAGCAGCTTGCAATAGATATGCACAACATTTTCTCGTGGTGTCCATGTCTAGTTCATGTTAGGAAACTGATGTTGTGCATAGATTGCATCCAGTAAATATGCAGACATATAAAACCTTGCTTGTTCACCCTTGGGAGGACTCTGGGCTTGTGCTACATGGGCTCTCAACTATCGAGCCAAAAAATCTAACCAGTGAAACGGCTTCCTCTTGTTCACAACCTGGTTCAATAAGACTACCCACCCTTCAGGAAAGGTCCCCATGCTTTGTTGACCATGGATCCTGCAAGCTAAGATAACCAAGAGCTAGTAGGCCTTCCTGAGGGACTTTGTCTTATATGAATGGGTGGGTGTCTATCGAAACTTCGATGGCTCTTTCACCCAGCCTTTGAAAATATCTCTTGTGTTCACATAGTTGTTGGTGGGATAGAAAAATGAGTCCATGAGCTTCACTAACTCAGGAAAGTGATACATACGCTGATAATATTCTTCCTGAAATATAGCAAGATTTTGTCCACTGGAACTGCTCAATGTCATGGTCTTATCATAAATGTGTGAAACAATCCAACTGATGACATCAGCATGTGGGAAGTTTGGATATTTGTACGCAACCTTGTGTAGTCCTGACTGTCAGATACTGAGATAAACATATCGCTCCTCTAGATCCACCTCAAGGATCTTTACTGAAAAAGATTCATTAACTTGCTACCATGTTAGTGTTGACCCTTTTTCTATAAACATTTGAGTGTCCGCATACACTGACAATTCTACTAGCGTTTGCTCAACTGCTTCCCCAGTACTGCTTTCAATGATCTCTTTTGAAGTAGATCTCTTTGGTGCCATGGTAACAATGACTGTTGGAGAGAAGTGATTCACAAGTGTAACCTGTGGTACAAAAGGATACCCATGGCAAGCAAACATTTTCCTTTTACAAATCTAACTTCAAAGCATGATCAAGCAGCAAACTAGGCAATTGATATGAGGGATTGCACAATTTTCATCAACAAGCAAGGGAGACTGGATGTGGGAACTACGCATTGCGTAGTCCCGACAACCAAGGGTGCATCCTAAGGCTTGAGACTATGTAATGCACAGTTCAGCTTGAGGCTCGAGATTATGCAATCGCAATACATCCAAGGTAGAGATTGAGAGAGATTGCTCATTACACAATCTCAATGGCCAAGGTGATAGGTTGAGCCTTGGAACTGCACAATGTGCAAGTTGGTCAACCTGTACTGTGCGTTGCAAAATGTGTAGTTGGGCCAGCCCATACTGCGCACTGCGTAGCTCCAAAGGCCAAGCTCTCAACTTGAGCCTTAGAATTGTGCAGTGCCCAACTGGGCAAGGCAAAACCTGGCCAAGGAAAGTGTAGATATGCCTGGTGGAAGTGTGAAAAATGACCATAAGTGAATAATGATGTGAGCTTGGGTGTAGATTTGACTAAGTATGAATGAATCAATGTAGATCAAGTGCAAAAACTGAACAAACAAAAGGAAAATCAAGTATGTGAGGAGAGTTGCCACAATGGTGACCATCGGTGCAAAAACAAGAAAATCGATGCGATACTTGTGAAAGGCAAATGACAACTTAGAAAACACTTCTACAAGCTAAACTAAGTTGAAACACCAACAACCATGAAGAGAAATAATTAAAACAAAACTCACACAAGCGAAACAGAACACACAAAAAAACAACATAAAAAATAACAAAAGATGACAAAAGTGAAACTCACCCAGAAAAGCGATGACGACCGCACCAAAGATTCCATGATCTCCTCGGGAACGCTAGAGCTCCAAGATCGAATGTGCAAATGAGATCTAGAGGTGTCGATTAAATAGATTTGGGTGAGTTAGGGTTTATGACACACATGCCTAAACTCAAGGAAAAAGCGACACTTGGCGAAAGTTTCTAAAAATAACGAATGTGCCTCCTTCATGATACAAATAATGGATCCCTATTTTTTAGGGATGATTTTTTCTTTTTAGAATTTTTTTTTTTCTTTTCTTGTGAAACTTGCGATCCATGTCTAGTGCCCACTCTAGTTTCCTGACCTTAATACGACATTATCTTAAACACTTTATTCTTCGAGGACCTCGGATTGAGGATCTGGACCCATGATACTATTATTAGCGATTGAGATATTCATGGTTGTGATGTTTATGAATGCCTTCCATTGATATTATGGTAGCATGAATGGTTATGTATCTTATCTATCAGTATTCTGATGATTGAAATATTAAATAGTTAAGTTGGTTTCTATTTGAAATTATGATGAGGGTAGTAAAGAATATGTATGCACTCTACTAAAAGCATAATGAGGATAAATTTGATGGATAGGTATATTTCTACGATGTTACGATGTTGATAGCTTAATGAATATGTATGTTTCCATTGATGATTATTGATGATAGCCATGAGGGATGTGTCCCCTATGTTACCTACTTCCTTTAGTTTAGACTTACAGTGGACAATGATGTGAATGACCAGGAATTGTTAATAATGCTATTATGATAATTGACTAACATTGAGAAACCTTGTTACTGATGATTATTGAGTATGGTAGGAAACCATCAGAGGCACTCACATATGACATGTCGATGACACCTGGTTTGTTGAAAATTCATATTATTTTATCTTTTAAAGTCTAAGTCGATCTTGAAATCTGCCATATATGTTTAACTATATTCTGATGATATGTTAATGGTTGCAGACACAGATTAGTTGCTTGACCGAATGACCCACATATGGGTGATGGGGTTGTACAGGTGGATGGAACTACATGGGAGGGGTGGGACAGAGTCCCTGATCTCACCTACTAGCACTCCCGCCGTGACTTGGGCTGGAAGGGTTGAAACACCTTCACCTTGAAGATCACGATGCCATGAGGGCAGGTCCCAAAGTTGGGTCGCTCATGAGGACTTTACCGGGGGGCGCGCATCAAGGCGGATTCCTTGATCCCCGACACCATTAGTCTCACTATAGCAGGCAACATAAGAGATGATAGTGGTCTATGGCGTTGCACTATACTTTCCCCTCGTAGTCACTGGATGCTTGAAGGGCAAGTGGTGTGGCACCCTTGGAACTTCAGGGGAATTTCTTGAAGGGCACGACCAACTTGGCACCCTTGGCATCACAAATAAACTATTAGGTGTGGCACCCTTGGAACTTCAGGGGAATTTCTTGATGGGCGCGACCAACTTGGCACCCTTGGCATCACAAATAAACTATTAGGTGTGGCACCCTTGGAACTTCTAGGGAAGTTCTTGAAGGGCACAACCAAACTTGGTATCCTTGGAATCATTAAAAATAAATAATAATAAATAAATATAAGCAAGGAATGAAAACTAGGTAAATTTACATCAAGGGTAAATGATGATTAGAAACCAATGTAATTAAATCAAAAATAAAACTTGGAATAAGGAGGATCATAGGAAGAATTAAAATAGAGTACCTTAAAAACTCTACCCTTCCCATGTTGGAAAATACTAGGAAGATTATGTGGTTTAATTAGGAAAAAGGGGAAAGACAAACATAATTGTAAGGATAAAGATTAATCCTAAACTAATTTAAACCTAATCAAGAAAAGAGGAAGGTGAATTAAAATGAGAATAATAAATTAAATTTAGAGAATTGTAGAGAAGCTCCATGTGTCAACAACCAACATAAGAATATCCATCTAGGAGATAACCTGAGTTAAATTAGGGAGTAGATTGGGGATAAAATCTTGACTCATTAATTGACTTCAAGTAATGAACACAAATTAAGGAATAAAAAGGGGGAATAAAGAGACAACTAGGAGGAGAAATAGGAATCTTGTTGAGGTGAGGAAAATATTAGTTTTAAATAAAAATTTAAGTAAATAATTTTGGGAGACCCTTGATGTGAGAATGACACATGGGTGGGTGAATAATCAAGCTATTGAATTATAAAAAAATAATTAATTATGCATGACATGACAAGTGTCACCTATGAGGACTCCTATAAAAGAAGGGGCAAGCCATGGGAGAAGGGACTTTTGGGGAACCCTATTGTTGGATGGAGGAGATGATGTCAGAGCAGTGATTACGAAGCTATAGTGAGTTTGGTGAGGTAGAGGATTTTAGAGAGGGGACTCTTGAGCCAAGGTGTGCTCTCCTCTACCAGCTAGTGTTTTCCTCCATTGTACAACCCCATTGCAGCTCGGGGGTCCGCGGGGAAGAAGAGTACCGAAGGAGTAGGCTGGGAGGGTAACCGGTGGGTCTTCGCATTCGGATCAAGTGTGTCATCATTCACTCGCGGAGGTGACCGGCTACAAGGGAATACCAGTAACAACAAAGCAAGCGGAGTCTCGCCTTCTGGTGAACGGTACACATGTATTTCATTACTATTGATCTTAGTTAGACGTATGTAAATGTTATGATATGTTTTCCTGAAATGAGTGTCAGGAATGTGTGTGCTAAATAAATTTGAAATTTCAATGCGTTTCTTTTCTGGTTGTATTTGTTGTTAAAAAAAAAATGTAAATAGTCTGAATATAGTCCTTACATTTCGTATCAGAGCCAAGTTGAACTCTTGAGGCCTATGGGCCCATGCATGTATGGCTAGTTTTGTTAAATAATATGATGAAAATCTCTAACTAATGTGACGAACTCCGACCTCCTCCTTCGTTTATCCCTTGCAATTTCGTCTGGCGGGGGATTTTAAATAATCTTTGCTCACAAATTCGTCAATTTTAGTTGTTGCCCTATTTTTTTTTCCTTTGAAATTCTATCCGCCGAGGAAATCTAAAACATCTCTGTTTAAATTTCATGAATTCTGGTCTTTTTCTTCTTCAATACCCTGAAATTCCATGGCATTTTTAAGAAACGCTGTTTAATTTCATAAATTCTGTTTTGCTTTGTTTTATCCCCTGAAATTCCGAACGCTGTGGAAGTTTATTAAATTTTTGCTTAAATTATAGAATTCTGGCCCTTTTCTTTCCTAATCCGCTTGAACTCCATCTGCTGGGGCACTATAATAATGCTTTCTATGCCAGAGTGGGCGGCATTAGCAATTCTGAGCGTAACTGGCTCGAAATCGACTTTCTCTTCCGTCTCGCTTTCCGATTGAAGGCCACGCTAAAGTATTCGAAAGCTATTGTGTGCACTTGGAAAAGGAAATGCTCTTAGGTGCTGCGGGACAGAGGATAGAGAGGACTCTACTTAGATTTCTTGGGGTTTCTTCGGACTCCGATAGTGCCAAGCACGAGGAGCCCAAGGTTACCCACTGTGCTTCTGCGACAGCCATGATGGTCGGACATCACCCCGATTCTCCTAGCCGGTGAATGTGAAGGCCGCTTATGGTGTAGGGGACATGCCTGCCTCTACCTAGCAGTTGTCAATAGCATTTGCTAATCGGGGACACATGGGCTGACCCTAATCTTTTAGGGCAAGCATTATCTACTCAACAGTAATGCAAAAAAATGCTGGAATGTTCACCATTGGATTTAGCATGTCTTAGTGAAGAAAAGGGAGCAAATTAATATCTTCAACATTTGTGCTTCGAAGTTTCGCTCAGCTTGTACCTGTGGAATTTGGTTCAGCGCCTGGTTTCAGTAGAAGAGCGTCGATGGCTCTTTCACTTCCGCCTGGTCTTTGCAAGTCGGGGACAGAAAAGCCCTTCGCTCTTTCCCCCACTCAGTTTTTGGGTACCCAAATTTCTGGCGCCTCGCCGCTCAGAAGTCTCAACCGTGGCCATGGATTCCACAAACTTCGATGGCGTCCGCTTCCATCAGAATTAAAGGTCTATGAAACAAGAAAAAGAAGTAATGGGATTCACACATATGTGAAAGTTGCTTTGGCAGAAATGCCTTCTAAAGAAGTCACTCTTCCACAAGGTGAAATGTGGGCCGTTCACAAATTTGGTGGAACATGCGTGGGCACTGCTGAAAGATTATGGAACGTGGCTGGAATCATTGTGGAAGATCAATCAGAGAGGAAGGTGGTTGTTGTATCTGCAATGTCAAAAGTGACGGACATGTTGTATGATCTCGTGCTCAAGGCTCAGTCCCGTGACACTTCTTATACAACTGCTCTTGATCAAGTGCATGAAAAGCACAAAGAAACGGCCTATAATCTATTAGAAGGAGATGATCTTGATAAATTTCTCTCTCAGCTTCAAAATGATGTGAATAACCTCAAAGCAATGCTTCATGCCATTTATATAGCTGGACATGCTACAGAATCCTTTTCAGACTTTGTTGTTGGGCATGGAGAGTTGTGGTCTGCACAGATATTGGCTGCTACTGTCAGAAAGCGTGGACTGTCTTGTGTGTGGATGGACACTAGAGAGGTCCTTGTTGTTAATCCAACTAGCTCCAACCAGGCAGACCCTGACTATGCAGCATCAGAGGAAAATCTCAATAAGTGGTACTCACATACTCCGGCTAAGACAATAATTGCTACAGGTTTTATTGCTAGCACTCAAAAGAAGCTTCCAACAACCCTCAAAAGAGATGGAAGTGACTTTTCTGCGGCAATCATGGGAGCCCTATTCAGAGCTAGGCGAATTACAATTTGGACAGATGTGGATGGTGTGTATAGTGCAGATCCTCGAAAAGTTAGTGAAGCTGTGATATTGAAGACACTATCTTACCAGGAAGCCTGGGAAATGTCATATTTTGGGGCAAATGTGTTGCACCCTCGGACAATAATCCCAGTTATGAAGTACAATATTCCTATTGTGATAAGAAATGTTTTCAATCTATCATCTCCTGGGACAAGTATATGTCATCCTTGTATTACAGAGGCTAAAGAGCTTGAGCCATGTTCAGACTCTGATTCAATTGTAAAAGGTTTTGCAACCATCGACAATGTAGCACTTGTAAATGTTGAAGGAACTGGAATGGCTGGTGTTCCTGGTACAGCGAGTGCAATTTTTGGTTCAGTCAAAGATGTTGGTGCAAATGTTATTATGATATCACAGGCAAGTAGTGAGCACTCTGTGTGCTTTGCAGTACCAGAAAAAGAAGTTGGTGCTGTTGCAGAGGCCTTAAATAAGAGATTTAGAGAAGCTCTCGATGCTGGGCGGCTTTCACAAGAAAATTTGGTGAAGAACACTTGAGTACTCCCCTGCATTCTGCAGATGATACCTAGTGTATATATGTTAGTGTGAATTATGATACCTATTAGGGATACTGGGTGAAGCAAGTAACAGAGATAGATAACTTGAAAAAAAAAAAAATTATCCCAAGATTTTTATATGAAACTCGAAACACTCAACCATTCAAGCTAGCTCACTAAAAAAAAAAATAAAAAAAAAATTATAAAATTTATTTATTTTATTAATCCCTTCATCCCCTGATTCTTTTCCATGGAATTACTTCCCTGTAGTCTTGCTTTTCCCCAAGATGATTTCTAAGCGTCATTTTGAAGCTCATCAACCTTGAGGATAGAATTTTTGAAATCAAATACATCTCTACTGACTGTTTGGACTACTGACTGAATGACATGCACTTCTTGCTCTAGCACTGTGGAATCTGCCTTGGAAAAGGTTCAAGGAGTGAAGAAAGCTGTAGTTGCTTTAGCAACTGAAGAAGACAGAGAGACTGATTTTTTTGCAGGCTATCGGCATCAAGGGTTGGTACACACAGAAAGGTATAAGGTTTTAAGAATTGTTTTCTCCTGGCATCCAGTTTTGCAGTTCAGATTGAGTTTTTTCAGGAACAGGAATAAGCTGACTTCTCAAGTCGTTTTTGAAAAGCTACGGCTGAGTGATGACCACTACCGTTGAAAGAGGATTTCTGCATCTCTATTGTTACTAAATAGCTTGGCAAGTGCTCCAATACCTTTGGGATCATTAAACTCTGTTTAGGCAACCTGAAGAACTTTGATGAATTGTTCTTATATGTTATATGTTGTACATGCATTATGAGGTCAATAGCAACAAATGTTGGTCCTGACAGTTAAAATTGCAAAAGGAAGGTCTTTATGATAGATATTCATCCAGTTGTTCATGTTGCATAGGGAATTTTGCTTGATTATGGCACAAGTATAGTTATTGGTAAAACTGCCACTGTTGGAAAAAGATTCTTGCAGTACCCTGGAACTGAAGCATATACTTGCCTATATCTATTCAGTTTTTAAACCCATGAAAAAGTTAAGATTATTCTTAACTGGATTGCAGAGAATCCAAAACTCTTGAAGAACCCAAAGATAATCGAGGAAATAGTTGAAGTGTGGAGAAATTAAATCCGATGGCACATACAGATGAGTCTTTCTGATTGAAGAATAGTAATATGGTCAGATCAATTCAATGTCTAAAACCAAAGAAGCTCCAGTTAAGAGGTCTATAGGTGGGAAGGATATATTGCCAGAGATGGATTTGTTTATAAAAGCTACTGGCTAATTGTTTCACTTTCAACGATTAAGTGAGAGGCAAAACCTTCATGAATTTGTTTGAGCATTTCAAGCTTGCAAGGGGCGTTTTTAGGACTTTTCAAACGAATCCATGAGAGGTTTGATGCACTATAAGCATCCTACGCATTTAGCAAAAAGAACAGCAACTAGCATGAAAGGTTTTAGTTGGATGGAAAGGAGAGACATAAAGTAAGCAATTTTTAGAATGTCGATCAATAAAACAGAATACCAAGGTGTCAGTCGAAAGATATGCATTGCATTTGAAAATTTGCAGCAATAGATTCTAAAAGCCATACATTAACCCATGCTGGCCTTCATTGGAGAAGCTCATATACTCTGAATTCTCTGTGGCATCGTATTATTCCTACAGACAGAAAAATCCAAAATAGTGCACATTAAAAATGAAATGGCATCACCATGATATAGATCTATGTTCTTAGGTAATAGTTTTACAGATTTATGGATAACAGAAATCATTGAAGGTTTGGATAAACAGATTATTCCTTTGAAGCCAAGTTCAAGATGATTCAAACCTGAGATAATTAATGAACTTCAGATGCCAATGAAATAATCAAGTGCCAAAAGTAATGCCAACATGCCCAAAGCACATTTGGGTCTGTCTGCAGAAGAATTTACGATGGGAAAGAGGTTGCAGTGAAGCTGATGGAGATAACCTTGAATTAAACTAAAAAAAATAAATAAAAGCACAGCTGCAGAATTTCAAATCATGCATTTTGGGCCATAAGCCTAAAGGATATTCAGGATAATTATAGGTTTCAAGTGTCTTATGCAACACTGTTGTAAGATACAAAAGAAAAGTTTTGGGAACCTACTTATCCAAAACTCGAAGACAGTAATTTTGTTTCCAAGTATGATTTACAGCCTCCTCAGAAGTATGAAAATGGAGTGTCTAGCAACCTTCATCTATTATCATTAGAATTTACAAGGACTTGACTTCTTAAATAGTCATTAAGAGTAGTTTCAATACTTGTTTTGCTTCTTTTCCCTAATTCTAATCATCTAAGTGTAAGCATGGCAAAAGAAGAGCAGTTGAATGTTCCCTAGAATCAGGGTTTTTATAACTCAACAGAGCAACCTGCAAGTTCATTAGATTAGGACTTGCAGACACCAAAGAATTCTCAAATGATATTGGCACTTGGTGCTCTTTGAATTTGTAAAGAAGCCTAAGGATAGAGACAAGGAAGATTCGAGGCAAAGCCAAATCAAATGTGACAATTTAAAAAAAAAATATTGGTTGAAAGTATGGACACAAAGCATCATTATGCACCAGTAGCAGATTTAAAATCAAACCTGTCATAATGGCAAAAGATCATTTTCAGAGGGTCAATTCAAAGATTCAAGGATCAGTTATACAATTGAGGAATGTTGGGATGTGAGGTGGCAGGTAACAAGTATTATTTCCTCTAGTCACTAGTACTTGAGTGATTTAAGCAAGAAGAGCCAGATTTAAGGGTAGAAAAGTGTACAGATTCAATATCTTCAAGCAATTAGATTATAGATGGCAGTGAATGATAAAGCAAATCTAGGTCCGATTTGAAGGCAACTAAATATATGGATACAGTTGACAGTGGAAAGACAAGTGGTAGAGCATCTAACCTGATAAAGACAACAAATTTCCAGGAGTTATATCAGAAGTCAAAAGATTGCTTCCGGATTTCAAGCAGAGAACCAAACAGTCAGTAGTAGGGAATAAAACGATGTTAGTATTAAATAACACCCTTAATCGTTAAAAATCCTTTCTATGCTTTTAACTATTACAGTCTGAATCTATATTTTCTTGCTTCAATTCTCTACCCCAGTGCTTTAGAGTTATCAACTGAAGCAATCTATTTTTGGTTTGTTCCTTGTACAAATTTTTGGGTTGTTAGATGATAAATGAAAAATAAAATAAACATATTATTTCAGACAACAAAGTAGTCATTGGGAGTGGTTATTAAAATATGATACAAACATTCTGCTTATTTTTGAGTGCCTGAGGAAATAAATTTTGTATTGCAGAATGAAAATTTATATCAAAGCTTTTGTAAGTGATATCTCCTTTTAAGATGATGAATTGGAACCTGGAATGGGAATTTTGGTTCATTAATTTCAAAATCCTCAACCAGTCTCTTTGATCAAGAATATGTTATTGCTACCAATGGCAAAAGCAATGTGCCTTAAGCGTTTATAGTCTGAAAAACATTGCTCTAAGTTATTTTCCTTGAGATGTTTGAGTAACACGTGCTTCTTTTGAAATGATCAGTGTCAGCATGGACTTGTAGAGTAAGTAAGAGGTGTAATGCGATGATAATTCAGTTAGTTTGTAAATTCAAAGAAATTAGTTTGTGTGGACCTTGATATCATGTTTCCTGGATATATGACAGTCTAATATGTTTTGATCTAGTGAAAACTAAGGCATGTTATTCTCTTCATTGGTGCTTTGTTATTTGTATTTTTGTGCTAGTAAATCCACATATTGACATTTTACTTAAAGTTAAATTATGCAAAAAAAAAAAAAAGAGAGAGAGAGACTTGCATTATGAACATAGTATGAAGGATGATCATAACAAGGACAATTGTTGGGCATTACATCTCAAGCTCATGTTCGAAGGAACTATACTTGAAAGACACTCTTGAATATTCAAGAGGTTAAAGGAATGAAAATGAGAAGCATTAGATTTTATGACAATGTTTCATGAGGGCCTAATAGAACTAATTAGGTAAAAATGATAAAAATAATAATAAATAAATTAGTTGAGAAAATTACTTAATCCAGAAGATGAAAACGATTTTGTTAATTGATTTTAATTCCTTAGAAAAAAAAAATGTGCTTAATTTAAAAATCAGAGATACCTGTTACCAGAAGGTTAGCAAGAGTTTCAGGAAGGATTCCTAGGATATGTGTCGTCGTTTTCCTTTATGTTTCGAGGACTTCGGGACGAAGTCCATTGTTAAGAGGGGGTGTATGTAGTGCCCACTCTAGTTTCCTGACCTTAATACGACATTATCTTAGACACTTTATTCTTCGAGGACCTCAGATTGAGGATCTGGACCCATGATACTATTATTAGCGATTGAGATATTCATGGTTGTGATGTTTATGAATGCCTTCCATTGATATTATGGTAGCATGAATGGTTATGTATCTTATCTATCAGTATTCTGATGATTGCAATATTAAATAGTTAAGTTGGTTTCTATTTGAAATTATGATGAGGGTAGTAAAGAATATGTATGCGCTCTACTAAAAGCATAATGAGGATAAATTTGATGGATAGGTATATTTCTACGATGTTACGATGTTGATAGCTTAATGAATATGTATGTTTCCATTGATGATTATTGATGATAGCCATGAGGGATGTGTCCCCTATGTTACCTACTTCCTTTAGTTCAGACTTACAATGGACAATGATGTGAATGACCAGGAATTGTTAATGATGTTATTATGATAATTGACTAACATTGAGAAACCTTGTTACTGATGATTATTGAGTATGGCAGGAAACCATCAGAGGCACTCGCATATGACATGTCGATGACACTTGGTTTGATGAAAATTCATATTATTTTATCTTTTAAAGTCTAAGTCGATCTTGAAATCTGCCATATATGTTTAACTATATTCTGATGATATGTTAATGGTTGCAGGCACAGACTAGTTGCTTGACCGAATGACCCACATATGGGTGATGGGGTTGTACAGGTGGATGGAACTACATGGGAGGGGTGGGACAGAGTCCCTGATCTCACGCACTAGCACTCCCGCCGTGACTTGGGTTGGAAGGGTTGAAACACCTTCGCCTTGAAGATCACGATGCCATGAGGGCAGGTCCCAAAGTTGGGTCGCTCATGAGGACTTTACCGGGGGGCGCGCATCAAGGCGGATCCCTTGATCCCCGACACCATTAGTCTCACTATAGCAGGAAACATAAGAGATGATAGTAGTCTATGACGTTGCACTATACTTTCCCCTCGTAGTCACTGGATGCTTGAAGGGCAAGTGGTGTGGCACCCTTGGAACTTCAAGGGAATTTCTTGAAGGGCACGACCAACTTGGCACCCTTGGCATCACAAATAAACTATTAGGTGTGGCACCCTTGGAACTTCAGGGGAATTTCTTGAAGGGCACGACCAACTTGGCACCCTTGGCATCAAAAATAAACTATTAGGTGTGGCACCCTTGGAACTTCTAGGGAAGTTCTTGAAGGGCACAACCAAACTTGGCATCCTTGGAATCATTAAAAATAAATAATAATAAATAAATATAAGCAAGGAATGAAAACTAGGTAAATTTACATCAAGGGTAAATGATGATTAGAAACCAATGTAATTAAATTAAAAATAAAACTTGGAATAAGGAGGATCATAGGAAGAATTAAAATAGAGTACCTTAAAAACTCTACCCTTCCCATGTTGGAAAATACTAGGAAGATTATGTGGTTTAATTAGGAAAAAGGGGAAAGACAAACATAATTGTAAGGATAAAGATTAATCCTAAACTAATTTAAACCTAATTAAGAAAAGAGGAAGGTGAATTAAAATGAAAATAATAAATTAAATTTAGAGAATTGTAGAGAAGCTCCATGTGTCAACAACCAACATAAGAATATCCATCTAGGAGATAACCTGAGTTAAATTAGGGAGTAGATTGGGGATAAAATATTGACTCATTAATTGACTTCAAGTAATGAACACAAATTAAGGAATAAAAGGGGAGAATAAAGAGACAACTAGGAGGAGAAATAGGAATCTTGTTGAGGTGAGGAAAATATTAGTTCTAAATAAAAATTTAAGTAAATAATTTTGGGAGACCCTTGATGTGAGAATAACACATGGGTGGGTGAATAATCAAGCTATTGAATTATAAAAAAATAATTAATTATGCATGACATGACAAGTGTCACCTATGAGGACTCCTATAAAAGAAGGGGCAAGCCATGGGAGAAGGGACTTTTGGGGAACCCTATTGTTGGATGGAGGAGATGATTTCAGAGCAGTGATTACGAAGCTATAGTGAGTTTGGTGAGGTAGAGGATTTTAGAGAGGGGACTCTTGAGCCAAGGTGTGCTCTCCTCTACCAGCTAGTGTTTTCCTCCATTGTACAACCCCATTGCAGCTCGGGGGTCCGCGGGGAAGAAGAGTACCCAAGGAGTAGGCTGGGAGGTTAACTGGTGGGTTTTCGCATTCGGATCAAGTGCGTCATCATTCACTCGCGGAGGTGACCGGCTACAAGGGAATACCAGTAACATCAGAGCAAGCGAAGTCTCGCCTTCTGGTGAACGGTACACATGTATTTCATTACTATTGATCTTAGTTAGACATATGTAAATGTTATGATATGTTTTCCTGAAATGAGTGTCAGGAATGTGTGTGCTAAATAAATTTGAAATTTCAATGCGTTTCTTTTCTGGTTGTATTTGTTGTTAAAAAAAAAATGTAAATAGTCTGAATATGGTCCTTACAGCATGCTACCAGGCAATATTCCACTATTCTGGGGAACTAGGTAACTTCTGGCTCAGTGCACTGCACAGTTTCTGAGCTTAGTGAGGGATTGCGCAGTTTCTAGGCTCAATGTTGGACCGCCTTCCATGACTACGCAATTTCTAAGCTCAAGGTTGACTGTCAGTATGAACTACGCAATTCCAATCATCAAAGCTGCTTTCCCTCAAGGATTTCACAGTTTCTTGAGGCAAGCCTAGAACTGTTGTGTGACCAAGTCAAGAGGTTAGCTTGTGAGTTAGAAAGATCAGTTAAGTGTGGAAATAAGAAAACACAAGCACAAATGAAAAATATAAGTCTCAATCGAAGCATGAATACTTGACAACAGTACAAGATAAGCTCCTGTGGATAGGAAGGAAGGCTCCAAAATTGAAGCATAGGCAAAATTTTGGAGGGTGGTTGTAGCTTCTACAACAGTTCCATAGTAGGAGGAAATTTTAACACAACTCTTTTTTCTTTTGAGAAAAGAGGAGGAAATTTGGTTCGTGACCCTTTCAAAGAAAAGATGGAGGATCTTATTTCAAAATGGGATCTAATTGATATCAGACCTAACAAAGGTAAATTCACTTGGTCAAATAGAAGAAGTGGTTAAGGTCATATTGATTGTTTCCTAATCCATAGCTCATGGATTCTTCAAGGGTTGGACTCCTCTTCATTAATTTTGGCTCAGAGTGAATCAGATCATCGTTCAATTTCGTTGGAGCTTAGTGAGAAGGAAGATTTGGGTCATATACCATTCAAGTATAACCACAGGTGGTTGAAGGAAGAGGGAGTTGTTGACGCCATCAAACAGGCATGGCTAATGCCTATTCTTGGATCTCTAACTTATGTATGGGAAACAAGGTTAAATTCTATCAAGTAGGTTCTATGTACTTACAAAGGAAGTATATGTTCCTCCTAGCAAGAAGAAAGTGAAGTTAGTAAAATAAATAGAGCAACATTAGGAAAACATGGAAAAACGAGTTGAGGTTTGGCACTTGGATAAGCAAAAGGAAATAAATAAGCGGATCTAACAAGCAAATCAAAAAGAGGAGGAATTATGGAGACTTAAATCTAGAAGCATTTGGTTAAAGGTTGGCGACCAAAACATGGCTTTCTTCCACAAACAAAGAAAATCAAGGGAACTAAGAAATATGGTGGGAGATATCACTCCAAAGGGTAAAGCAAAAAATTCTTCCTTCCATGAAATAAAAGAACAAGCTTTCTCTCACTTCCAAACCTTATATTCATCAGGAAGCAAGATGGATTTCAATAAGGCTAAGGAGTCCTTGTTCACATTTCTTCTAGCAATTTATAATATAAAAATCTTCATCTTATCAAGGAGATAGATGAAGATGAGGTGATTGATGTGATATGGTCAATGGACCCAGATAAAGCTCTTAACCCATATGGCTTTTCTATCACTTTCTAGAGGGATTTCTGGTTGGTGATCAAAAAGGATTTGATAAGAGTGTTAAATTTGTTTAAGAGCAAAGGCAAAGTTGGAGGGGGTGAAAAATCCTTCCTCGCCTTGATCCCAAAAGAAACTAACCCAGTGAATTTATATAATTTTCGTATGATTTCATTATGCAAAGCTTCTTATAAAATCTCAACAAAGGTTATAACATGCAGATTAAATAAAGTCTAGGGGAGAATAATCTCTGAAAACTAAGGGGGATTTTTACAGCAAATGCACATATTGGATAACATCATTTTAGTGCAAGAGGTTATTCACTCGAGTAAGGGGTGACCCAGGTTTTGTAATAAAGTTGGATATGGCCAATGCCTTCGACAGGGTAAGACATTCCTTCCTCTTCCTCATTCTGGAAAAGCTAGGATTCTGTAGAGAATTTATTTTATGGATTAAAGTTTGTATTGTGTCCTTGTGGATTTCCCCCCTTTCGTCAATGGAAGACCCACGAAATTCTTCAAATCTTCCAGAGGACTTCGGCAAGGGTGTCCTCTCTCACCTTTGTGGTATATCATTGTGGCAGAAAGTCTAAGAATTATTTTAGAAAAATCTAGAGCAAATGGGTATTTTTCAGGAATCTGAATATTGTCGAGAATATCAAAGATATAAATCATTCTCAGTTTTTTGATGACACGATTCTGTTGGGTGGAGCTTCAAAAATAATTTCCAATTGGTTCAAAGTAATATTAGAAGATTACCTTTAACTCTCAGGGGGTTTGGTGAACAAAAGAAAAAGTCATCTTTATGGTTGAAATTATGCAGACTAAACTTTGCAAGAGATTGCCTCAACTTTGGATTTTCTAGTTCAGATAGGTTGGAAGTCCTTCGAATACCTGTGGTTCCCAATTTATTTAGGGATCTCCTTGAGGGAATATTGGGAGGAGATAATCAACGAATTTGAAAAGAAAAATTCAAGGTCGGGCAGCAAATTGGTTAAATTTAGCTGGGAAAACTATTCTAATCGAATCGGTCTTATCAACTCTTATTATTTCCCTATGTTCAGATCTCCTGCTCCTAAAAGCATTCTTAATCAAATTGGAATGATGCTCATGAATTTTTTATAATAGACGGGTAAAAACAATGAAAATAAATTCCATTTGTTAAACTGCAACATAGTCTACCTTCCAAGAGAATGTGGAGGTTTGGATATCAAAGATCCAATGTTCATGAACTTAGCATTGGGGGAAAAAATTGTCTGGAATCTAATTTCCGATTCTAAAGAATGGTGGAAGGAAGAATTTCTAAAGAAATATTTCCACAAATCTTGTCTACTCAGAGCTAAAAAACCCCAATGGACTAGTGACGGTTACAAGGTTTGGAAATCTTTGCAAGGTCGCGACCCCTATTATAACTCAAAATATGGGTTGGCGAGCAGCAAATGGGGTTAAAATCAATCATTGGATGGATAATATTCTCCTAATCGAATTAAGTAATGGCTAGAACGAAATTGGTGAGCTAATAGAATTGTCTTTAGGGAAAGGTATTGTAAGAATAAAGGACTTATTTATATGGGACTAGTCTGGTGTTTGGAAAGGTTGGAACTACCCAGGCTTGTCAGTGCATCTTCACAGTCATTGGGTCTCTTTGATAAACTCCCTAAAAGGCCTTGCTCCCACTAATTGCGGTTCTATGGACCTTTGAACATGGCAGCCAAGTAAATCCCTTCTTTACTTTGTTAAGGAAGGATACAGGTTATTGTTGTGCAAGCTCAAGCATCCTGCCCCTATGAGAATTTGGCAAAATATCTGGCACATGGATGCTCTCCCTAATGTTACATGTCATTTTGTCACATTAGGCAAATGACCATCAATTTGGATTTTTTGTTATCCATCAAAGTGTTCCAAAGCATCCCCTTGCAAGGCTAGAACCTAAACAATCCCAAAGAGAATGAAATTTCTGGATTATAAGGCCCAAAAACCTATTTTTGATTGTCTGTGCAGTTCCCTAGCTAGTTTTTGCGCATACGCAGACTTGACCATTAAATTCAATGCAAAAATGTGCTCTGTATTACACTATGGACTGTGCACATGACTCAATGCAAGTAAAAAATAAAAAGTAAAATCTAGAATCTTTGTTAGTCGAATCTTTCCCAACTAAAAGCTTTGAGTTGATGCTTACTCAATCCTGATCCCTCTCATCATGGATCTAATTCCCTCTCTTTGTGGATCCCCTATCCCACCATTTGAGGATTTCATCCCTTAGGAAGAGGATCTCAAACCTCCTCCTCTTGGCCTATAAATAAAACACAAGCCAGAGGGTTGGAGAGGACCACTGAAGGTAGGCTTATGTTGTTGAAATAGGGTTAGAAGGCTTGTCATCCAAGGAGAAGGTTGGAGATCATGGGAAGAGGCTTGTGACATCAAGGCAACCAAGTTGTAAGCTTGTTCTCCTTTGAATTCAATAAAAATAAATTGTTCTTTCCTAATCATGTTTATTCTGATATTATTTGTGAGATTCCTTGATCACTCACATGGTTTATAACTAGTTATTAATTCAACTTATGATGTATGTTGAGTTAAGAACTTCATTTACCTTTGATTGTATATGCTAGATGCTTTGATCTTTTTGTATGTTTATGTCTATGCAGATCTCTTTTGGAGCATCATGGAGAAGTTGTGGAAAGCACTAAAAGGACTTCAACAGACACTTCGTTAAATCGATAAGTGATTCTTTTCATATTACTTGTTTCAATCAGCGATAAGTTAAGTAAAGGTAGCAATTCTTTTCTTGTTTGTTACTAGGTTTTGCTTGAGATCTAGGGAGATCCATCTTGTCCGCAAGAAGGATTAGTCTGCCTAACAAATTGGCGACCATACTGAGGAATGTATCGTTCTTCATTGTCTCCTTGTTTTGACTTTTGAACCTTTTCTCATAGCCTTGTTTGAGTGTCTGAAAGACATCAAGAGTTTTGATTTTGTGATTTGTTTGGTTTTATTTTTATTTTTCCTAAAAAAATTCCCGAAGTACGCAATTTATCTTTAGCCACATAGCATATATCTGCGCACTTAGCTTTTAGCAACAATGCGTATGTGCACTGGATCAAACTGTTGCTTGTGCACATACCTAAAAATTTTGAAATTTTGAGTTCTCCCTTCACTAAGTCCAGGAAATTTTGTTTTTTATGCTTGATTATACTTGTTTACACCTTTAGAGAGTCTCTGTCTATTTGAATGGGTGTTTTGAATTTTCTTTCTAAGAAATTCTTAATTTGATTTCCTTTGGTCATTACTTACACTCGATTGGTTTTTTAGTTACATTAGTGAAGGAAAATAGTTTTGTTGTTCTTTCGCTAATTTAGAATCATCTTGTATTTGTTTTGAAGAATTCTCTTGCATAAATTACAATTGCGTAGTTAGAATTTTCATTTTCATAGCATGAACAGAAATTGTGCATGGATTACATTTGCATAGTTTTCAAGCAAATTATGCATAGATTACATTGCATGGTTTGGTACTTTGGGCTTTGAATTGCATTGGAAAATTAGAAGTGGTGCATTCTGGAGTTAATATTTTAAAGAAGAACATCTCTACTTATTTTAACTAGAATTCATCGAAATGAAATATCACAATATCATGTTCGATTGCATTAAGGTTTTGGGTCAGGTTATAACACCATCAGTTTCACATCCAATTACCCATTGAGTAGGTAATAGCTTTAAAAAATAATGCTAATAAAATCAATTTAGAATTTTTATTATTTTAGGGTTCTTTCCACCTACATTAGATTAGGTTGTAGGGCTTTGGAATAGGAAAGTGAGTTAACTTTCCAAAGATGCAAACAAACACTAGAATCTTGTGATAAGGAGTAACTCCATTTATTTCAATTTGGCTCTGGGACGCTCCCCTTACAAAGGAGTTAAGCATGAGATCATATCGGACCCAATGGATTGATCGACCCCACTTCATTGGTTACGGTAGAGTGATTTACACGTATTAAAAATGGTGTCGAAAGGTGCTTGGGAGTCACTTGGAAATAAACCTTAGATTAACCATGTTGAGGAACTTTCAAGGGGATTGAGCTTTGTTGTTTTTCCCTTACGTGTATGTTTGATCTGCGAATATGCCCCCAGGTTAAATTGTCCTAAGTGGTAACCATAAAGACCATAATCTTAGGGCTATTAACCAAGGTGACAATGGAGGGGAAGTATTTATTGTACCTACAACATACGTTCACTGGACTCACTTACACCTTTTTGGAGGGTATTCTTCACTCGAGATGGCATAAGTGAAGTTACTTGCACCAGATCGTGTTCATTAAGCAGGTTGTCAACATAACTGGTTCCACCCGCTCTATCTTAATTTACTTTTCACATTGATCTCTACGACGTTGGATTTCGTCACCAACTAGTGATTTCGCTATGAAAAGTTTGTTTGCATGGTTTGACTCCTTAGATTTACTAGCGCACGTTATTTGCGTGTTTTTACTTTTTACAAACCTTAGGTGTGGATTGTGATTTTGAATTGTTAATAAATTTATCTAAGTTGAATCTAATGGCAACAATGTCGGAAGTTACCAATAAATAAACCCCCCCTTTTGACGGGAGTCCTAGTCCTTTTCCTAGCTTTGGAAATGTCGGTCCTCCTTATATGGCTACGTTGTCACTTCCTGGATTCACAATAATTTTACCGCTGTGGTTGTTTTCAGCTTTTTTAGTCCCAAATACTCAAATTGTACCACCTCAACCAAGCTCTTCAACTCAACCAAGTTCTTTGTCTCAACAACACCAATCGATGGTTAACCCTTTACCTTCTTCATCTAGAATGTCTTCCCCCCTTTCTTCTTCTTCGCTTGGTAAAAGCTTTGATGCTAGTAACCAGGTGGCTAAGAAAAAGAAGAAAGGAAAGAAGAAGGAAAAGAAGCAAGGTAAAAAAGAAGTCAACCAACCATCTTTGAGTATGGAAAATGTTGAGGAACCGTCCAAAAGAAACAACAAGCTCAAATTCCCTTCCAAACTTTGTAAGGGTGACCACCTTCTTATTGATTAGCTTGGTATTCCAAAGGTGTTAGAAGTGTGGTCTAAAAATTCTTATCAACTACTATAAATCCATCGACCAGTGATTATCAGGTTCCTCAGAAAAAGGGTAAAGTTAGATTTCCTTGTAGGTTATTCAAAGGGATTCATCATAGTCACCTTTGCCCTCATATGTATGAAGCCTCAAAATTGTTGGAAAAACTTGTTGTTTCACAACAACAACTTCCAACTAGTTACCATAAACTTTCTCCCAACCTACCGTCAGCGAACGAAGTGATTGATCTAATTTCAAGTACAACCAATCTCACTCTTCCATTGGAGAGTGAAATGCATATCACTCGAGTTGATGAACCATTGGTTGATCAAGTGGTCGACTCAATTCCACATTCAATTAATCCCATTCTCCCTTTGGAGAGTGAAATTAATACCACTCAGGTTCTTGTTACCTCAAATTCTTCTACACATAGGGGCATTTCACCTATTTCCATTGAACCCCCTCCAAGTAATGAGGTTATTTCCTTTTATTGGAGTAGACTGACAGAGCCTCATATTCCTTCTTCCACCCTTTTCCAAATCATTGTGAAATTATATGGTAAGAATGTGCGTCAAACGTCGACGAACGTGCTTATGTTAGTATTTTATCCTCAACAGCTTGTCAAGATTTGGGTTCCCCTCAGCTTGTGCTTGTTACACAGAATTTGTTAGCTTTTAACATAACCATTAGTGAACCTTTAGGGATCCTTCCTAAGTTGCCTATTACTCTGGAAGGAAAAATTGTGTGTATTGATCTCAAGATAGTCCAAGGCCCCTTAGATTTCAATTTGCTCATTGGGCAAGACTATGTCTATGCCATGAAAGTTGTCGTATCGACACTCTTTCATGTGATGTCTTTCCCTCACAATGGAAACATTGTGACTATTGACCAACTTTCATTCGTTGGTCTTGATTCAACTACCAACCATCCGACATCCTTGAATGTTCCTTATATGGAAGTGGTATCTACCCCACCATAGGTTAATTATGTGGAAAACAGTGTCATGTTTTCAATTACTAATGCAAGTGAATCTCTCATTGTTTGCTTGATTTCTTTTGACTTAGATCCGACAATTGACATGGTGCACCCTTCAATGGGGACATTTGAACCCGATCCTATTATCCCCATTGATTCCCTTAACATGTGTTCCTTCCAGAGAACTATTCTTCCTTCTGATGAAGACCTCTTAGAAGCCATGGTCAGGAAGTGTCTCTTGGCATGTGTTTCTTCCAAATAAAAGCCATGAAACAGGTTCTATGAGGATAGTTTTTTTACTATGTCAACCTCGTTAAAAAATAAAATAGATCCTTATGAGGATAGTTTTTTTACTGTGTCAACCTCGTTAAAAAATGAAGCAGGTCCTTATGAGGATGGTTCTTTTACTGTGTCAACTTCATTAAAAAATGAAACAGATCCCTATGAGAATGGTTCTTTTACTGTGTCAACCTCATTAAAAAATGAAACAGATCCTTCTGAGAATGGTTCTTTTACTGTGTCAATCTCATTAAAAAATGAATCAGGTCACCATGAGGATGGTTCTTTCACTGTGTCAACCTCATTAAAAAATGAAACAAGTCCTTATGAGGATGGTTCTTTTAATGTGTCAAGCTCATTAAAAATGGAAACAGATCCTCATGGGCATAGTTCATTTTCTTGTGTCAAGCTCATTAAAAAATGAAACAAGATACCATGAGCATAGTTCTTTTTATGTGTTAATCTCATCAAAAAATGAAACAAGTCTTTCCCTAATTAATGTCGATTCTTTCACTTGATCTTGTAAATGAACCTTCATTTCATCAACATATTAGTAACCAGTAGTCTACTCAGGTGGATGAAACAAAGCTTGGGGGCATGTGCCTATGTCGTTATGTTGGGGGCATTAAAACTTATCTCAAGCACAATTTTTTCTCTGTTTCAAGCTTGTGTAAAAATGAAACCACTCTCAAACATAGTTTTTCTCTGTTTCAAGCTTGTATAAAAATGAAACCTATCTCGCGTCCATTTTGGTTATTATTTTCAAGACTCGTTAAACTCATGAAAACACCGATCCTCTTTTGCTATTTTTACATGCTCATCAAATGGACATGAAGATGTCGAGTTATTTTCATCTTTTCCTGCTTGTTAATTAAATTGAAAGTCGATGATAACGAGTAAATTTTTATCACTTTTTCGGACTCTTTAAAACTTACAAAAAGTGAAACCCCAAGAGTTCTCGATCTAAATTGTATCATTATATTGTTTTTCATCCATATCGATGAATTTGGAGTGGAAAAAGTGGAGGAATTAACGCACAGGATCATTTTTACTGGCGGGACCCAGTTTGGTGAAACATGGTCTGAAACCTTCTGAGAACATTTTGAGGCAGACATTTTATGGGGGTAAAATTGTGTCTCTTTAGTATGCACCTCTTCGTACTATTCTACACACAGAGACCTTTCCAACGACGCAAGAAGCACGTCAATCGGAGTCCGTGTGCAAAAGTTATGTCACTCAGAAGTTGACCTTCTTATTTTCATAGTTATAGTTCGGGAGGATGTCACATTAGCCCCTATTATTCATGGAAAAGGGTCTAGCCATGTGTTTGTGATGTAAAAGAATCTAGAAGAGTCTATTTTTTAACTCTAGTTAAGAGTTGATGCAATCAAACTTAACCACTAGTAGGTTCTCTGGTTGCGTTATAACCGGGCCACTGGGTGGAAGAGGCATTCCATTCTTTCGAGAGCAGAGAGCAAAGCAACTTCACCTTTCAGCTGGGTTTTCTCAGAGAGCATATCTTATGTCTTGTGTGTCTGTGTGTTTATTTTTTTGCTCTCTACTTTTCTGCCTAATTTCTATTCGCATGCATGCTCTAATTACAGTGAAATCCAAAGATCTTAAAGTTTAATAAACTGTAGTAATGTATAATTTTCAAAGTTTCAATATAATATTATTAGATCTGTTGTAACGAACTAACCAGTGGAATATCGATGACAGTTTACAGATCATAAACATGAAAAGATCACTGAGTATTTGACTATTTGAACTCATAAAAGTAAATGAGCAGTTGTCTATTTAGTATAAGTTTACCCCTTTTATGGATTGAATTAGACTATTTACGAAAAAGGTATACGTTGACTAATCATGGTCAATAGAGTTCTCTCCTACATTAATTTACCCTTTTATGGGCTTGAGAGACTAAATCTATGAAAAAAGATATTTTGAAGTTTACTTGCGTTTTTCTCCAAACTCCCTAAATATGAAAAACATTGAGCTTCACTTTCCTTGGGCTCGTTAAAATTTTATATTGAAATAACTGTATGAGCTTCTTTTTTGTGTCTTTTCAAACTCTTTAAACATGAAAACGACATCGGGTTATCCCTTCACTAGACTCATAAAAAATAAAAATTACAGGACTCATCAATCATGACAAGACCGAACTACTACTTCCTAGGGTTTGTTAAAAATACTGCAATAGACTCATCTGAAGGATGAAATTAAAGGACAAACATATGTTATCATCCTCAAACTTGCACAAAAATAAAGAGGTACTTGCTAGTAATGTTGCAGGGAAATTGAGAAAAAACATTTGTTTTTGTATTACAAAAAGCAGTTTGTCGCTCTTGAAAATGACACTCTGTCACTTTTGTATCCGGGATAGGAAATCCATTTCTCTCACACCTAACCATACCTCATTGAAAGGCTTTAGTTGGTTTTGGATTTTATTTTTGAGTCAAATGTTGTGTCGCCGATATGTTCAAGAGAAGTCCAACCTCAGTGAAAATTACTTTGCAAATTGTAGCCTTCAATCACATCAATCATCCCTGAGTTAGTGCTAGATTACTCCAAATTTGTTCTTCAAAACTTGACATGAGTCTCATGTCATAAGCCCCCCTATGACGTGTCGCTTCCAATCGACTTCAACTCACTATCTATGAATTTGATCTAGAAACTGATCCAAACTTAAACAAGAACGCAACAAATTATAGAGATAACCATAAACACAGATATGCAGCAGAAATAATACTTCATTTCATTAATGTAAAATACTGAAATATGCTTACAAACAGTAATGGAAATAAACCAGCTAGGGCGATGGTAGCTTATCTCTGAGCAGAGATGTGGTGGCTACATGCCTCTGAACTGTCTTACAATGAGGCTCAAGGGCCTTTTTATTATTGAACAATAAGATAAAACCCTAAACAACCAAAACCCTAACCCGAGGAGATGTAACACCAAGAGTTTGTGGGCCCCGTTGGGGTGAGTTGGATAGCCAACTTCCCAGGGTCACGAATTGGTCATATTATCTCTGTTTGACGTGCATGATAGCCCATTGGAAAGATCTCTCCGAGGACTACAACAGAAAAGATGATTTTTGAAAAAAAATCGCTGCAGTAGATTTCCCAAAAAACATCGTTTAGGGCCTCAAAACGGCTCCGGAAGTTTAGGACCCAAAAAACTGCTAAAAATAGTAAACTATGCTATAATTAAGGAAACTGAAAAAACTGAAAGAAGCACTGGAGGGGATCCAAGTGGAATTAGCGGGTGGCCACCAATATCCACCTAGATCATTCCTCCCCCCTTAGGAAGCAATGGTCCCCATTGCGTTGAGTTCCTCCATGAGATGAGGGAACTTCTGCTGAACTTGGTCCCTGGTGAGCCACTTGCCCTGGTGAAGGAGTTGGCCTGCTTTGACAACTCGATACAGTTGGATATTCTGCTGGCGAGTGTGCTTGATCTGTGTGTCCATGATCCGATCAGTTGCAGCTTGTTCCATGCAATCTAGATTTAACTCTGTGGGTGTGAGTTGTTCTGCAATGTCGGACGTGTCTAGTAATGGTGGAAAGTATGGCCGAAGGCGGTCCACATTGAACACTGGGTGCAGGCCAAGGAATGGGGGAATGCTGAGCTCAAATGCATTGTCTCCCACAACCTTGGTAATGGTGTAAGGACCATATCGGAGTGGTCTAAGTTTCCGATAGGCTTTGGTAAGGCGTTCCTTTTGCAAATGCAACTAGACTTTGTCGCCCACCTGAAACTTGTGTGGCACCCGATGTTGATCATGTCGCTGCTTGTACTTAGCATTTGATTTCTCCAGAATGTCATGGACCTACTGGCGAATATGTTGGATGTGCTCAATGAAGCTATTTGCCTTATCTGTTTCAGACTGGACATGAGCAGAATCTGCGTGAGTAGCTACAAATGGCATGGCCACATCGATGGGACATAGTGGTTGGAATCCCAACCCCACCTGAAAAGGGCTGTGGCCAGTCGAGCTGTGGAGAGCTCGGTTGTAGCTGTGCTGAACATAGGGGAGGCTCTCATCCCATGTGCGTGGATGCTTTGAGTTGTACATGCACAGAATGTGTATGATCATCGGGTCGCTTTTGTAGAGCAGTGGCCAATCAGAAGTCTCGTGCCATCAAGAGTTGAGCACGGTGGTTAATGCCATGATCGGTGGTCGACTGAGGCAATCTGCAACATTATTGGTGCTGCCCTTCTTATACTTGATATTCAAATGGAACTGTTGCAGGTATGTGGACCACTTCTGATGGCGATCATTCTGCAATTTCCCTTGGGTCTGTATGAACTGCAGGGGTCGGTGGTCTGTGTGGATGACCGTTTCCTTCCCCAAAATGTAATGCTTCCATTGTCGACAAGCCTGCACAATGGAATACATCTCTTTATCATAAGTGGGATACTGACTGGACTGTGTCTGAAAGTGTTTCACTGTGACATGCCACTGGATGCCCGTGTTGAGTAAGGACTGCCCCAATAGCATAGTCAGAGGCATCTGTCTCGACCTCAAATGGTTGTTGTAAATCTGGTAACGCGAGCACTGGTGCCGTGCAGAGGCGATATTTCAACTCTATGAATGCCTTCTGTTGAGATTCAGACCAAAAGAATTTCGCTTTCGCTCCTCCCTTGGTGACTTGACTCAAAGGCCAAGTGATATGAGAAAACCCCAACACGAACCTATGGTAGAAGTTGGCAAGACCTAGAAAGTTGCGGAGCTCTATCAGAGTGGTTGGAGATGGCCAATCTAGAATGACTTGGATCTTGGCTGGATCCATATACACCCCCTGTTCATCAATAATGTATCCCAGATACTGAACCTGGGTCATGCCAAAAGTGCATTTCTCTAAATTGGCACATAGTTTGTGTTGCCGCAGTGTTTTGAGAACCTGTCGGATGTGGTGGAGGTGCTCTTCCCAACTTTGGCTGAAGATCAGAATGTCATCCAAGTATACCACTACAAATGAGTTGGTGAATGGCCGAAAGATGTCATCCATTAGCCTCATGAAGGTTGCAGGAGCATTCGTCAATTCGAAAGGCATAACCAACCATTCAAAAAGGCCCTCCTTGGCTTTGAAGGCAGTCTTCCACACATCAGAGGGTTCGATTGGTACCTGGTGATATCCTGACTTCAGATCAATCTTGCTGAAATATTTTGCCCCCTTTAGTTGGTCCAGGAGGTCATCAATTCGCGGGATCGGGTACCTATTACGGACAGTGATCTTGTTCAGCGCCCGATAGTCAATACAGAGTCTCCAAGTCCCATCCTTCTTCTCTACCAACACAACTGGACTCCCACAAGGCGATGAACTCGGACGGATGTGACCTTTCTGCAGCATCTCCTGAATCTGCCTCTTGATTTCATCGTTCTCCAGAACGGAGCGACAATAAATTGGTCCATTAGGTAGCGGCGCACCTGGGGTCAAATCGATGGAGTGCTTGACCTGACAATGCATAGGAACCCCTGCGGGAGAGGTGAAGATGTCCTCGTACTCCTCCACGACCTTGTCCATCTGTAGTTGTCGTGCGGAGGGGCCCTGTCTAGAGACTGTGGCCGCCGTCTTCTTCTTTCCTTGAGGGCGTATCATCGGAAAAACAAATTTCCCAGTTTTGGAAATGAGCTTACTGCATTGTTTTGCGGTAATCAAAGAGATGGCGATAGGCGGTGCTACCTCTGGTATCCTGTACAACTTATTTCCCAATGTAATAATAACAGCACGGGGCCTTGATTCATAAACAGCATGTCGCTTCCACAAGTATGGTTGTCCTAATAATACATCACAAACTTCAAGGGGAGAAATGTCACACAATACCTCATCGGTGAAGGGCTTGATGTTGTATGGAAGGCAACACTGCTGGCTCACGCGAAGATCCCGTCCTTGGTGAAGCCACCCGATGGTGTATGGTTCTGGATGTGTTGTGGTCGGTAAGCCTAACCGCTTCATGACCTCTGCCGAAATGAGGTTCTTTTGGCTCCCGCTATCGACAATGAACTGTAGCGGGGAGCCCATTATCCACATCTGGGAGTGGAAGAGACGCTCCTCCTCCTTTGGATCTTCGGGTTCATTTTTCTGGATCTTGGCAGTGGCAACAGTGGCATTGGGATCCGCATCAATGATCTGCTTCCCTTTGTCATTCCCCTTGTCGGGTTTTGACTCAGAGTCAGAACATGCATCTGATTCTGAAACCTTTAGCTCAGCCACCAGTGACTGCTTGGCTCGACACTCACTTGTATTGTGAGTGGAGCTCTTATGGAACTCACACCATTTTCCCGTGTCCTTTTTTAGCTTCACGGCACTGTTATTTGGTTGCAGTTTTGGCAGGTTGTCTTGAGCTGCCCAGCCTTGGCTTTGTCCTTTGTTCTGTGGTTTAGGGCACATTTCCCTTGCTTCGGATTCGCAGATCCAAATTCTGGCTTCTTTTGTTTAAACTTCTGCTCGACCTTGACGGCATATCGGTATGCTGTGCCGAGCGAGGAGATGTTCAAGAATTATATTTCTTCCTGGATGTACTTGTGCAGGCAGCCGCGGTATTTGAGTATCAAATGTTGCTCTGAATCCTTGATACCCAACTTCGTGCGAAGGGTATGGAAAATATTGGTGAACTCCGGCACATCTTGGTCCCTTCCCTGCCGCAGCGTGGTCCACTTTATGTATTCATCCTCATAACTTCCAACAGGGTAGTACTGCGCCTTAATGGCATCCCAGAATGAATTCCAGGTGGGTGCGGCTGAAAATAGTGACCCAGTATTTTCATCCTTTTGCTCGCAGTGCGTTTCCCACCAATCCTTGACGTGGGGGGCTGCTTTGAGAAGAGCGAAAACAATCTTTTCCCGACTCGAAAATTCATGAACAGAAAAATAACCCTCTAGCAGATTTAACCATTTATCTACGGCATCTACGTCTATCTGACCCTCGAATATGGGGATTTCAAAATTAACTTGTACCTTAAATGGCGTGGTGTTTCTAGAGTAGCTACTGGAAGCCGATGCTTCGCTTCTGGGTAGCCGCTGAAGGACATGGGCAAAGCTGTCCATCATCGCATTCCGTTGTCGCTCGAGGGCTTCTTCAAGCAAGATTTTGATAGGATCTCCTGCCCCCTCGTATTTCTTCTCATCCGCCATGGGAGGCCGTCGGGATTTGCGAGGCTGGTCTTGCAAAGGTTCGACTAGTTCAAGCCCTAACTTCTTATATCCCGACCTCGTTGGGGACATGCAAAGAAAAAAAAAGAAAAGCAGACCGCTGATACCACTGATCCGAACTTAAACAGGAACACAACAAATTACAAGGATAACCATAAACACAGATATGCAACGGAAATAATATTTCATTTCATTAATGTAAAATACTGAAATATGCTTACAAACAGTAATGGAAATAAACCAGCTAGGGCGATGGTAGCTTATCTCTGAGCAGAGATGTGGTGGCTACATGCCTTTGAACTGTCTTACAATGAGGCTCAAGGGCCTTTTTATTATTGAACAATAAGAGAAAACCCTAAACAACCAAAACCCTAACCCGAGGAGATGTAACACCAAGAGTTTGTGGGCCCCGTTGGGGTGAGTTGGATAGCCAACTTCCCGGGGTCGCGAATTGGTCATATTATCTCCGTTTGACGCGCATGATAGCCCATTGGAAAGATCTCTCCGAGGACTACGACGGAAAAGATGATTTTTTGACAAAAAAATCATTGGTAGTAGATTTCCCAAAAAACGTCGTTTAGAGCCTCAAAGCCGCTCCAGAATTTTAGGACCCAAAAAACTCCTAAAAATAGTAAACTATGCTATAATTAAGGAAACTGAAAGAAGCACTGGAGGGGATCCAAGTGGAATTAGCGGGTGGCCACCAACATCCACCTAGATCAGAAACCTTCTTCAGTACCTTGGAGCCTACATGCCTTAATGGCAAGTTTCTCGCCTTCGACGACAGGTTCTCATCATTGACCTTCGATCAAATGATTTTATGAGTTTCTGAATTCAGGCTTCTGCGATCCATAATAAATTAAGGAAAGTCTTCCGGTAGAAATCACATAAGAGAATTTTTTGACTGACGTGTTTCGAACCAACAAATGTGGTTCATCGTTAGGACCAGATAAATAAAGAGCAATGTAGACACCATAATTTCAAGTAACAATTATATTTGAACAATAATATTTAAATTATGATATTAAATTATTAATATATTAAAAACAAATATTATTAAGTAACAACTATATTAAGCAGCTAGTTTTTGAAAAGTAATATTTAAATTATGATATTAAATTATTGAAAACAAATATTAATAAGTAACAGTTATTGTTTAATTGAGGATTCTGTGATCCATATCAAGTTTACGAGAGATTTTTTGGCGTAAATCACATGATATTTCATTTGTCGACACGTTTCGAACCAACCAATGTGGTTCATTGTCAGGACAAGTTGAATGAATAGATCTCGCTTTGCATATTAAATAAATAGGGCAGAATATCCAGTTGAAGTAACAGTTATATTAAATGGCTAGTTTTTGAAAAATAATATTTAAATTAATTTATTAAAATAAAATATTATTAAAAAAATCTATTACTCGGAAATAATCGATTAAAAAAAAAGAGTCAAAGTCCAAACAAGGAGAGAAGTAAAAAATTATAAAAAGGATTCAAGAACATCATTTAATAAATAAAAATAATTAATGGAAATAAAATAAACTAAAATAAAAATAATTAATAGAAAATAAATAAAATAAAACAAAAATATACACAAGTCAATATATATATATATATATATATATATATTCAAAGAAAAGTAATCAATAAATAAAACAGGGTCAACAATAAAATATGGGGTTGAGGTCCATTAAACAAATAACAAAAATACTAAAAGGAGTTAAGAACGAATAGGATGATAAAATACTTAAGAAAACACGAAGTATCAAGAATATAAACTCCAGTGAAGAATAAACCAACAACAAATATTATAAAAAAGACACCAATACCTACATAGATAAATAAACAAATAAAATAAATCCCAAAAAGAAACCTAAAAAACTAGGAGGGCACGATAGGGACCCAACTTCTACTAATAATCCAACCATCGTCTCTATTCAAATTATTGGGTCGTTTTTCGATTTCTAGGGTTTCCCTCCATCTACGATAATGGAAATGACTAACCCTAACAACGACTCGGGCCTCCTCAACGCAGATGTAATGCTTAGATTTATCTGCATGCTCTGCCAAAGTAGAGGAGCGGGTCATGCAATGCTTGATCTCAGTGGCATGCTCACGAATCATTTGATTAATCAAGTGACCAGTGTCATCAATGTAGGGAGTCCCACAAGAGCATGGGATAACGTAAACACCCTTCATATTCTTGGGGTCCATTAAGTCTTTTACAGATCTATGGGAGGTCCGGATAGTATTTAAAGTCCTAAAGGTTGGAGTCATCTTATGCTTCCTTAGGATCCTTGCAATCTTGTCAGTGATCCCTTGAATAAAAGGAAAATGAACAATAGAAAATCAAGCCTTGGTATCTTTCTTAGCATTAGGACCTTTTACAACTCTGAGGAAAGCCTTAGTAAAATGGTGTCTACTATACCCGTTATTAAAGAAAACACTTAAGAGATGTGTTTTCTCTTCATTGAGATGGTTGTCATCAGAAGCTCTTAAAGCTCTAGTTGTTAAGGTGTTGAGAACACCAAGCTTTCGAGCTGGGAAACGTTGAGAATTAACATGCAAATATTGTTCCATATGAGTTTTCTTATGAAATACTTGATGAGAAAAAAAGTCATCATCATTCTTTGAGAGGAAGACATCAAGGAAGGGCAGAGTACCGTTACTTTCAAATTCCATAATAAACTTTATGGAACTCATTTAAATATTATTTTTCAAAAACTAGTCGTTACTTAATAATATTTGTTTTCAATATATTAATAAATTAATATCATAATTTAAATATTTTTGTTCAAATATAATCGTTACTTGAAATTATGGTCTCTACATTGCTCTCTATTTAAGTCTTTGTCATGGTCTGCCTCTTCATCTGGTCCTGATGATGAACCACACTTGTTGGTTTGAAACATGTCGGCCAAAAATTTCTCTTATGTGATTTCTACCAAAAGACTTTTTTTGATTCTATGACTGTTCAACTTCAGGATATATTTTCTCACTTCATAGATTGTACTGGAAGTACTTTGAGAACCATTGTCATTATTGGTGGTTTCTCTCGCACTTGTTAACGGTTCACATCATTGACCAGTAATCAAGTGGTTTCTACCATGTTCGACTACGAGACATTCACTCACATGATTAGATTCGTACCACGGATCGAGAGATGCATATCAAGACCCTGTATCTAGTTTCATACATCTAGGTTGTGTGGAATTATTAAATATTCATGATTGTAAACATATATCCATTGATGGATGTGTCCATACTGTGTCGTTTGTTGACATGGATCTTCAGATGTATTTTCATACTGATTATTTGAGATATTTATGCTCTGAGTATGGGAATGCCTACCTTAGTGATGATTATATATTGCATTGTAACATTTGATTGATTGTTTCAGGTCTCCAACTATGGTCTCTAATCCAAACCTTGGCATGATAAAGCGCTTCAATCCTCAAACATCTTTTTTGACTTTGCACTTTAAGGGGAAATCTGTTACACGTCACTTTTTCGCATTAGACAAATGACCATTTGTTTGGATCTTTTGTTGTCCATCAAAATGTTCCAAAGCATCCCCTTGCAAGGCTAGAACCTAAACAATCCCAAAGAGAATGAAATTTTTGGATTACAAGGCCCAAAAACCTATTTTTTATTGTCTGCACAGTTCCCTAGCCAGTTTTTGTGCATACGTAGACTTGACCATTAAAGTTAGCGCAAAAATATGCTCTGTTTTACACTATGGATTGTGTACATGACTCAACGCAAGTAAAAAATAAAAACTAAACTCTAGAAGCTTTGTTAGTCAAATCTTTCCCATCTAAAAACTTTGAGTTGATGCTTACTAAACCCTGGTCTCTCTCATCATGGAGCTAATTCCCTCTCTTTGTGGATCCCCTATCCCACATTTTGAGGATCTCATCCCTTAGGAAGGGGATCTCAAACCTCCTCCTCTTGGCCTATAAATCAAACACAGAGCAGAGAGTTGGAGAGGACCACTGAAGGTAGGCTTATGCTGTTGAAATAGGGCTAGAAGTCTTGTCATCCAGGGAGAAGGTTGGAGATCATGGGAAGGGGCATGTGACATCAAGGCAACCAAGTTGTAAGCTTGTGATATCATGTCTACTCTGATATTAATTGTGAGATTCCTTGATCACTCACATGGTTTATACCTAGTTATTGATTCAACTTATGATGTATGTTGAGTTAAGAACTTCATTTACCTTTGATTGTATATGCTAAATGCTTTGATCTTTTTGTATGTTTTTGTTTATGCATACCTCTTTTGGAGCGTCATGGAAAAGTTGTGGAAAGCATTGGAAAGGCCTCTAAGCATCGAGGAGAAGTTTGTTGTGGAAAGCTTTGAAAGGGCTTCAACAGGCACTTTGTTAAATTGGTAAGTGATTCTTCGCATATAACTTGTTTCAATCAATCATAAGCTAAGGAAATACGGCAATTCTTTTCTTGTTTGTTACTAGGTTTTGTTTTAGATCTAAGGAGATACATCGTGTCCGCTAGAAGGATTAGTCCACCTAATACCTAAGGTAAATTCCTTTTGTTGGATGTTGGTTCATGGAAAAACACTTACCACTGACAATATTAGGCATAGGAGCATCCATGGTCTTTCATGGTGTGTTCTTTGCAAATTTGAGGAAGAACCTATTCCACATTTATTCCATCACGACTCCTCCTCCTTACCTGTTTGGCAATTGGATTTTGGAAAAGTGCATTTTGTAAACTCCATTCCAAGCAATTGGCACAATATGTTTGAATATTGGAAAAACAATTTCCCAAGTGACAAAATCCAATCCCCTCTTGCTTGGTGATTTTGGGTGTCTTTGCCAAAAATTTTGTGCTAGGCTATTTGGGTATAAAGGATAAAGCAATCTTTGAGGTGTAGAAATTCCCACTTTAGATCAACATATTATGCAATATACTAAAGCAAAATACAAGATCTACTTCTACAACAAACTTTGCGGAAGCTTAATTGAATATGAGCAAGATCAATAAGAACACATATAATTGAGAATGAGAAATCAATCACACATAACACAGAAGAAATAACCTGGGGAAAGCCTCAGCGTGAAACACCAATCCCTATATTATCGTACAAGTGGAATTATGTTCAAGTTACAAAAAGAATCAGCTCTCAAGCTATCCTACTCTCTCTACAATCAAACAATACAACTCACAGACTGAGTAGACACTAGATATGCCTTCCCTCAGCGCTCCAAGCCTCCTATTTCCTTGCGCAGTTTTTCTTGGGGTCCAATGATGTCACATGTGTGAATTGGCCTCATCACACTCACTAAACTGAAGAAGTAACTGCACAATCCTCAAGGAAAATTTCATTCTGCATGCAAGAGATATTCACAATGGAATATCCCTGCAACTGATAGTACACTACCCCTCCATCTGATCTCAACTGGGTCTCTGTCTGAACTGACATGCATGAGTTATTTATGAGAGAATACTCAGTTATCTGAAGTGCCGTAGTTACATGCATGCATGCATTAACTAACTGAACTCACAATTAATTCAACAAACTGTTTGAATTAACCTAACTGGACTTGACTCAGTTCATTGAGCCAACTAATTACAACTCAATATTACAACTCATCCTTATCTCTTTAACTGATGGATAAATTCCTCAAGTAATGGAGAAACTATTGCATGTCCTCACATAGACTTCATGTTTGATTTTCTAAAACTAATTAACTCAAGGTGAATTAATTAATTATTTTACAAACAACTGCTAAGATCAAATTTGAATTTTACTTCTTTATTTTAGTTCAGGGACTAACTAAAATAGG
This sequence comes from Pinus tabuliformis, assembly GCA_031772625.1. NCBI lineage: Eukaryota > Viridiplantae > Streptophyta > Pinopsida > Pinales > Pinaceae > Pinus > Pinus tabuliformis. The sequence goes on from CM062811.1 coordinate 902,412,698, forward strand.
AAGGTATCCCAAAATGCTATTTATAGCAGTACTAAATTTAGCACTTCTATATTTAGCATCTCTTGTTGCTATTTTCAACACTCCCTCTCAACAAGAAAGGGATTATCAATCCTGTCCCTGTGGAACTCGAACTTGCATTTTGACAATGCCTTAGTCAAAATATTTGCATCCTATTCTTAGGTTGAAACATACAGCAACAATATGATCCTCTTGACCACACAGTCTCAAAGATGGTGATACCGAATATCAATGTGCTTGGACCTGTCATGAAAAACTGGATTCTCAGAGAGTTTGATACAACTCTGATTATCGCAGTAGATCACAGTTGGATCCATCCTCTGACCAAACAATCCCACTAGAATCTTCCACACCCAAATGGCCTCACATGCAACCTGACTAGCAGCCATGTATTTAGCCTCTGCTAAGCTAAGTGCAACTAACCTCTGTTTCCTGCTATACCAGGAAACTGCAGCTGAACCAAGGTTGAAGATTCCTCCAAGTGTGCTCTTCTAGTCTAATGGACTCCCTACCCAATCTGCATCTGTGAAGCCTTGAAGCTTCACTCCCTCTGTCCGTTTGTACCACAATCCAAACTGAGATGTGCCTCGGAGGTATCTCAACACATGCTTCGCTGCTTTTCAAAACAACTTGATAGGCTGAACCATAGCTTGACTCAGCTGGTTCACCGCAAAACATAAGTCTCGTCATGTGTTCACCAGATACATAAGTGAACCCACCAGTTGCCGATAAACAGTAGCAGCTACTACCTCACCTGAAAAGCATCCTCCTTCCTCCAGTTCCCAGCTAGAGGAGTTTGCATGGGCTTGCACTTCTCCATGTGAAAGCGTCTGAGTATCTCATTGGCATACTTGCCTTGAGACACAAATACACCATCTTTCTGCCACACCTCCATGCATAGAAAGTAGTGCATAATACCCATGTCTTTCATTTCGAACTCTCTTGCAAGGTCCTCCTTGCAAGACTGTATCAGCTGATCATCACCTGTCAAAATCAGATCATCGAAATAAAGAATAATAATCAATGGTTTACCTTCTACCATGATGTGGTAAAGGTTCGCATCTACTTAACTCTTAGTGAAGCCCAACCCGGTGAAATAGTTGTCAATCCTGGTGTACCAAGCACAGGGTGCTTGCTTTAGCCCATATAAAGCCCTCTTGAGTCGGCACACATGCGACTCATGATCGAAGGTATCGAAACCCTCTGGTTGCTCAATGTACACCTCCTCTTCAATCTTCCCATTGAGGAATTCTATCTTCACGTCCATCTAATGGATCTTCCAACCCATCTGAGCTGATAGTGCCAACATCAATTTGATAGATGAATACCTTGCTATAGGAGCAAAGGTCTCATCGTAGTCGATCCCCTCATCCTGTGAGAAACCACGGGCAACAAACCTTGCCTTATGTTTCTCAACACAAACATCAACTATCTGCTTTACCTTATAAAGCCATCTAGAACTAACCACTGACTTGCCCTGAGGTCTTGAGACAACATCCCACACACTGTTCTGAATGATAGAGTCATACTCTTCTACCATTGCATCAACCTAGACTGGTTGATGCACTGTCTCCTCGAATGAATAAGGTTCGGTATCTACACACTCCCCACCCAGGGCCATGTACCCAGTGTACCTCTCAAGCGACCTCCTCTATCTGTGCTAAGAAGATGGTTGTCCCACATTCTCTCGCACATCCAGCATCAACTTGTCAGCTTCGCTTGAACGTTTCTGCCCATCTCTGGAAGTCTCAGCATGAGTGGATGTCTCCACTACCGGATCCTCTGCATGCAGCTGCTCCACATCAATCTAAGGCTCTTCCTCCTTAGGAACTGAAATTTCCTCCTCTACATGCAACTTGAGCTCCCTCTCAAGTGATAATTGCATGGCTTTCTACTCGTCAAACTTCAAATCCCTGCGTACCACTGTTCTCTGACTGGTAGGCAAGTACACCCGATAGTTGTGGGGTGTATCCGTGTACCCCACAAGTATTCCCAACTCAGCGGTTGGATCCAGCTTCTTCCAGGCATCTTTGGTCAAATGATAGTAAACTAATGATCCAAAGATTCGGAAGTGACTCACATCTGGTCGCTTCCCGGAAAAGGCCTCCATAGGTGTCTTCATTCCCAATATACGATGTGGGCTTCTGTTATGCAAGTATACTGTTGTATTGCATGCCTCAGCCCATAAATGTAGTGGTACGCTTTGGTCATGCAACATCGCTCGAGTTGTCCCCACAATCGATCTGTTCTTCCTTTCGGCCACCCCATTTTGTTGTGGGTTATGGGGTGCCGTCAATTCCCGTTTAATTCTTTCTGCAGCGCAGAAGTCTTTAAATTGTTAGGAGACATACTCTCCACCATTATCGCTACGCAAGGCTTTTATTTTCTTTCCAGATTCTTTCTCTGCCAAGGCTTTAAACTCAAAAAACCTCAAGAAGGTCTGATCCTTCTTTTGCATAAAGTAGATCCAACATCTACGAGAAAAATCATCAATAAAAATAACATAGTACATTTGTTTAGCGGTGGAGGCTATAGAGAAAGGTCCACAAACATCTGAGTGAACGTGAACTTGCTCCGGGATTTCTCTAGCTCTATGTCTCCATCCGGAAAGGAAGATTTAGCATACTTACCCAAGGTACAACCTTTGCATGTATTCCTCTGCTCTAGTTTTCCCTTGGGAAGTTTGGTAGAAATCTGTTGCATGATCTTCAGGGCTTCATGGTGCAAGTGGCCTAGTCTTCTATGCCATAGCTAGCCAACATATTGGCTCTGCACCATCTCAGCTTTGGAACTCAATGCAGCACAGTCGTCTACCTCTAGCTTGTAGAGATTCTTTACTCGAATCCCAATTCGCTTGGTTTGTCCAGTACAGATATGCCTCAAGAATACCTTTCCTTTATTAAAGACTATACCATAGCCTTTATCTTCTAGCATAGCGACAGACACAAGATTCTTCTTAAGACCTGGTACATACTTTACATCAGTTAGGGTGAGGGGAGCTCCATGCTCCCTCTAAAACACAACCATACCTTCACTTGAAACATGCTACTTTCCATCATCACCCATCTCAATCTGCATCTAGAGATACCTCTCCTCCAAGGTACTGAAAAGATTCTTGTCACCTGACATGTGGAATGAAGCTCCACTGTCCAGGTACCACACACATCCCACCATGGATGAAACCATGCATGTGATAAGAGAGAAATCTAGCTCAAACTGTGAGGCCAGTGCTTCACCATCAGATCCCTTCGAGGATCCCTTCTTGGATTTCTTCTGTGGACAATTCATAGCATAATGGCCCACTTCATGACAATGAAAGCATCACACTTTCGATTTGTCAAACTTCTTGCCACCATGGGAAGAACCGAATTTGCGATGGGACGCCTTCCCTTTCCCTTTCTTTGCCTTACTCGCTAAAGCTAGATTTTCCTCATCATCTTGCTTCGATGAGGATCCATCTTTGGTGCTTCTTCTTATTTCCTCCTGCATCAGATCCGACCAAAGTCGTTCCCAATCTAGCAGTTTTTCTCTTCCATTAACCGAGTCTTGGTAGCTATGCCAGCTCTTAGGAAGACCGAAGAGTGCAAGAATCACCATGTCATCATCAGCGGTCGTGATCCCTACACTTCCAAGCTCATCCTTGCAAGTGGTGAGCTTGTTCAGATATGTAGAGATCATGTCACCCTTTTCACACTTGATTTTCCGAAGCTTGTCTCTCAGCACCAGCTTCCTTTGATCGTTGTTGTTCTGATGTAGATCTTTCAATGTTTTCCACATCGAAAATAGTGTCTTCTTCCCATGGAGGCTTGAGACAATGTGGTCACGAACTCCCTCCAGGAGGATTTTCCTTGCTCTAGCCACACATTTCTTCCATTCCGCCAATTCTATAGCATCAGTCAGCTTGGGGAATTCTTGATTTATGAAATCCTTTAGACCATTATCCTCTAATACTGCTTCCATGCGATCCTTCTAGGCTATATAATTCGATCTGCCACCAAGGGCATACTCGAGTCTTAAACCGTTGAACGCCATTGGTGAAATTGAGATGTGATAAGAACTCGATTTCTATATTTAGGAACTTGAAACTTCGAACTTCTCCCTTTTTGTATATTGTTCTTCGCTTTGATCACTTTTGCTTTGATACCATGTAGAAATTCCCACTGTAGATCAACAAATTATGCAATATACTAAAGCAAAATACAAGATCTACTTCTAAAACAAACTTTGCGGAAGCTTAATCGAATATGAGCAAGATCAATGAGAACACATATCACTGAGAATGAGAAATTAATCACACATAACACAGAAGAAATAACCCGGGGAAAGTCTCAGCCTAAAACCCCAATCTCTGTATTATCATACAAGTGAAAATATGTTCAAGTTACAAAAAGAATCAACGCTCAAGCTATCCTGCTCTCTTTGCAATCAAACAATACATCTCACAGACTGAGTAGACACTAGATATGCCTTCCCTCAGCCCTCCAAGCCTCCTATTTCCTTGCGCAGTTTTTCTTGGGGTCTAATGATGTCACATGTGTGAATTGGCCTCATCACACTCACTAAACTGAAAAAGTAACTGCGCAAACCTCAAGGAAGGGATTCCTTCTGCATGCAAGAGATATTCACAATGGGATATTCTTGCAACTGATAGTACACTTCCCCTCCATCTGATCTCAACTGGGTCTCTGTCTAAATTGACATGCATGGGTTATTTATGAGAGAATACTCAGTTATCTGAAGTGCAGCAGTTACATGCATGCATGCATTAACTAACTGAACTCACAATTAATTCAACAAATTGTTTGAATTAATCCAACTGGACTTGACTCAGTTAACTGAGCCAACTAATTAAAACTCATCCTTATCCTTTTAACTAATGGATAAATTTCTCAATTAATGGAGAAATTGTTGCATGTCTTCACATAGACTTCATGTTTGATTTTCTACAACTAATTATCTCAAGGTGAACTAATTAATTATTTTACAAACAACTACTAAGATCAAATTCGAATTTTACTTCTCTATTTTAGTTCGGGGATTAACTAAAATAGGAAGGTATCCCGAAATGTTATTTATAGCAGTACTAAATTTAACACTTCTATATTTAGCATTTCTTGTTGCTATTTTCAACATGAGGAGCTTCCTTCTTTTAATCGTGCAGCCTCTAAAGCCTAGTGCTTTCTTTTCAAATCAATTTCGGCTCGAGGTCTCAAAGCAATAGATGTAGAAGAATATTCATATGAGAGGAACTAGATAGAAATCCTTGCATTAACAAATCAGGTTGTCAACATCAATCATTGCCCAAATGCTCTTAAATTTCCCCATTTAATCTAGGAGACGAGGAATTTCAAAATTGGAAAAGAAGTCAATCTTCAACATTGATGTTTTTCGATGGAGCCTGGAAAGGAAACCTAGGGATGGTAAGAGTAAGAGGGGTGATCTACTTCTCGAAAGAACAATAAGAAATTAGATTTGCTTGGGGACTAGGTACGTTAACAAATAATAAGTTAAATTCTTGGCATTATGGAAAGGTCTAGATATTGCAATAAACAAAGGTATAAGGAGATTAAAGGTTCTTGGGCATTCAATGATTATCATAAGGTTGATCTCCAAATCGAAATTTGAAAGAAGCCCCCCAATCCTGTAATTATGAACAGGATCACCTTGCAAATAGAGAATTTTGGGATCTCTCCCTTCCACATCCTCAAACACTTAAATGAAGAAACAGACAAACTTGCCAATCATGGGGCAGAACTTGGGCAAGGGATTCTAGAATTAAACCATGGCCAACTAGGACTTTCCCTAATCCCATGACTCAAGACATATGTTCTCTTCTAAATTGGCAAATTGTTCTAGTCGCTCCTTGACCCACCAGAGAAACATTGAATGCGAGGTATGGTTTTAAGAAATATTTGAATTATAGTGTCATCAACCATTGGCATAGGTAGTAAGTGGTCTTTATTGCGTGGGGGTGAAGAATACTCCGCGTCTCATTTTCTGCTCCTCAGTGATTAAACAAAGTATTTCGGCAGAAATCACATGAGAGAATTTTTTGGTCGACGCGTTTCGAACCAACAAGTGTGATTCATCATCAGGACTAGATGAAGAGGCAGACCATGGCAAAGGCTTAAATAGAGAGCAATGTAGAGACATAATTTCAAGTAATGAACCAACAAGTGTGATTCATCAGGACCAGAGGAAGAGGCAGACCATGGCAAAGGCTTAAATAGAGAGCAATGTAGAGACATAACTTCAAGTAACAACTATATTTTCCATTACTTGAAATTATGTCTCTACATTGCTCTCTATTTAAGCCTTTGCCATGGTCTGCCTCTTCATCTGTTCCTGATGATGAACCACACTTGTTGGTTCAAAACGCGTCGGCCAAAAAATTCTCTCATGTGATTTCTGTTAGCTCTGCTACATGTCTTGACATTTGGAGGACCAAATACCATCTTGGTCGTGTGTTTATGCTCAAAGGGAGCTCGCAGCAGTCTGTTTCTTTCTTCTCCTTCATTCTCCTTACACTTTCTTAACCCCCCGCTATCTCTGTTTTCCTCCAAAACTCGGCATAAGCCCCTATTTCGTCAAGCCCCTAGGCGCTAAGTTTTAAACCCATATAACCGTGCGCTTTCACAAAACCCCTAACCTGTCGTCTCCCTGTCACATCAAACGAAACTCGCGTGATCAATCCCCCGCCATCCGATCAACTCCGCCTCGATTGGACAATGTTCTCTCCTCCCACGCCCACAAACCAACCGCACGTTAACTCGCGATCAAAGCGGTTTCCGTCATGTCCCGTCTACCACGCGTCATGCATTGACTGGAATCACGCATCTTTGTACGATTACCACCCAAGCCCCAACGGCGGTGCGATAAATACCGCTTACCACCCGTCCCCTGTCCCGCTCGTTATCTCCCGTGCATCTCCTCCGCCCGATGATCGTCGGATCTGTCCGCCCGAGATCCAACGGCTCGCGTTTGTCTGCTCCCGCTTCCGCCCGATTCCTACTGCCGAGAGATCTCCGTCGTCCATTCATTTGATCCAATGGCTAATATCTGTTCCCGTCATGCTCATGCGTTCACCATGCAGTCCTCTCGTCCATAGCCTGTCCCATGCATCCAAAGGACAAAGGTGCCAGCATCTGGTACTCGGCATAATAGATCCTCAACATCCGCATTCAACAGGGAGGATGGCCAAGAAGAAAAGGACATGCCTCGAGTAGTTAAAATACATTCAGTAGTTATGGAACTTCATCCATACGACACTGCACATGCCCGAGAAGGACAGCAAAGCACCCGAGAAGATCAAATCATTCACTACAGCAAGCAATTGCACTCAGAAATTCTGCCAGGAAGTTAAAGCGATTGGTGGCCCATTATGACCCCTCCACGCCTAGAATAGCAAAACATTTTTGTAATCAAACTCTATATATACCCAGAAGCAAGATGTAATCAGGGTTGATGGTTGTTATTTTGACGTAAGGTTCAACTTCTGGAGACTGTAACTGCTTTGATACTTGCAGCGTCTCGTCTTCATTTTCAACTAATACAAGCTTCTTTTACTATTAATTGCTCACTTTCCATCTCTTTTCTGTTCTAGGTTGTGCTTGATATGCATTTTTCCTGAACTCTTGATTTATAGCATTAGAGGTGCTGTCATTCTACATCTCTGTTTGAATCTTGCATGTATCAGTGAATCTGTTAATCAGGTTTCTTTCACTTAGTGACATAGAGCTATCATCTTGTCTGTGCACCAGGGAATTAGATTTGCAGACCTTTTTACTGGTTGCAGCCGGCCATCACAGGGTCCTGTGCATCTGCTGGTGTGGTCAGTGTTTTCCATATTCACCCAATCCTTAAACTGTGAGTAATTGGTGGTCTAAAGCCTTGTAGTCTGGGGGTGTTCACGCATGTCTGGAGTCAAGCAAAGTACGAGTGGTTATCTGGCTTAAACATACATCATTCCTTCCATTCATCCATTTCCAACATGAAGTTGAGTTTGTAATGTTCTCGAGCATCTCTGAGCTACAACTTAGGAGAGTTTCTTGGGGTGATAATATTGATTGGCGTCGTTGCTGGGGAGAGGAGATTGAAGCTCAGCTTCCCTGGGAAAACGACATAGCTCCATTCTTTGATGATAGACAAAGTCTGGACACATTTATAGTTGTAATCATCTATTTGGCGACTCTACTAGAGAACCTACCTGGTGGCGACTCCACATTTCAGTTCTAGCCCAATTTGTGAGACATACCCGGAGAAATCCTCAGAAATCACCAGCTAACCCAATGCCTGACCCTGAGAAGATTGCTAAGCAGAAGAAAACATCACAGAAAGGGGCATCAAGATCAGGTAAGCCCAAGAAATATTATGTATCTTTGAAGGAGAAGGTTATAGCTGAGGATATACAGTTTGAAGATTTAGAGCCTAGCACTGTTAGTAAAGAAATACCTTCAAAGATTCATACAGCTCCTTGTTCAGTCAGTTCCCCTTTGGATCTTAGTCCAAAGAAAGCCTCCCATACAGTCCATCAATTTCCTTCATTTCTGTCATCTATTTCATTACTTCCTACCATTCAATCTACCAGTATCCTTCCACCTATCCCAGTCATGGCAGGCCAGCAAGCTCCCACGAAGATGGAAAGAATCATAGCTGCTAGGTATGGACCCCTGGTCTTGCATGTTCCTTTGAATGTTATGCCTGCAGGAGAATATCAGAAATATATGCCCAAATTCACTGGTACAGAGGGGGTAACAGCTGAAGAACACCTTGACTCTTTTTATAATTATGTTGATAACTTAGATATCAGTGAGGATGTGTTGTGGCCACCAACAACCCCCCTCCTTATTTAGTATTAGCAATAACACTATATAAGTGGGGACCCTTAGTCAAAAAATTAAAAAAAGAAAATCAATTAATACTTATATGTCACTCCTTAAGAAACATCACATCGCGGAAAAAATGATAGGGCATTTTCTTATGAGTCAAAAATATAAAATGCAAGATTGCGACGCGAACTCCATCGCATCGCATGCATTAATGAACACTCACGTTGGAAAACCTTAAAATCGCCGATATGCGATATCGCATATCGCATGTCGCAAAATCGCATAAAATACACATAACGATTAAACGATTAAGCGATCCGCGATCTTGCGATATTGCGATCAAACAACCTTGCGATAGAACAGCACGAAGATATTGCGGTAATGCGATACAACAATATGCGATACTGCGATGCAAATCGCAGAAACATTCCATCGCAGATTTTCCTGGCTCAATATTCAAGAAAATGTTTTTTTCCATAAACCAAGAATTGGTTACGCGCTTTAATGATAATTAATGAATTACACGCCAGTTGTTAATAAAACATGGTTTTGTATTTTTCAAAGAGCCAGTTCACGTCATATGGCATGTTTTTACATATCCGTGGCATTTAAATCTTTCCTGTCATTATTTATTATCATTACTCTCTCCTCACTTGTGAACTGCAGGAACGAAGAACAAAAGTTACACAAAGCAATGTGCAGGAAGCTATGGGGAAAAAGGGTAAGGCTCCAATGTCCAAAGACAGAGAAAAGGCGCCCTTATAAACAGATACCGCATGCAACAGAGCTGCAGATTCACAAAATGTTGCTGAGCCATCCATTACAGATCTTTCATATACAGCCATGGTTAAATGGGTACTGAGCGATGCTGATATCAGAGACAGACAGTTTAATGCTCAGGGTCAAGAGCTCATGAAATCATTATTTTTACAAATTTTGAGCTTTATACCCAATAAGAGAAAGAGGCGCAAAAGGCGAAAAACGCATCAGAAAAGCCCGGATCAAAGAACGGAGGCAATTTCCGATGCGCGATTAGCGCCTAGCGCCTAGCGCTAATCGCGCATCGCTGAGAAAATTACTCGAGAAGGAAAGCTTCTAACTGCTCAGTCACCTGTAAACCCGAAAATTGCAAGAAAGCAATGATAAAAAACAAACTAGAAATAGAAAGCTAAAGAAAAGGCAGAAGCAATCCAAAGGGTTAACCAAGTTGAACTGGGATTATTACTGGGCATACACGATAAAGCCACATAGTCGGTGGATGACTCTCAATTATATCATCGATTTTGCTGAGAAGATGGTGCCAACTCTTGCCAATTCTGTTTGCTTAGCTCAACCAAAAACGGAAAACAGTCAGTTGACTCTACTCAAGCAAATACTGAATGTTTGCAACGTTAAGGAGCAAATGCAGAAATAGTTAGATATTAGATTTTTAATTTTTAGAAATAGTTTTGCTTTATTTTTGCTTAGAAAAAGGGCGGTCATTTAAACCGTATCCTGAATTTTTGTAAATAAGTTATTTAGTTAGTAGTATTTAAACCCTTCTCATGCATTTAGAGAAGGATCCAGAAATTTATCAAAAACTTGTCCTCAAAACATGCACTTTTGCACCCTCCGAGGAGGTTTTGATGAATAAATGAAACAGGATTTGTTGATGTTTGCATTTGATATCTGCTACTAATGTTGCACTTTTGTACTCTTAGTGGATGTTAGAGCAAGGAGAGATAAATCATTGTCGCTTGAAGCTCATGAGTAGGACTAGTTATAAATGGTACTTTAATCTCTTAACCATTTCTGCTTATGTGTTAAAGTGATATACAGTTTGTAGTTGTTTATGTATTAATGTATGAATGTCTGAGTTATCATTTGGCACTTTTGTACGGTGATAGCTATTTGTTTATGCTTAATGTATGAATAGCTCATTATGCGATATGTTTTTCACAACTGTTTCGTCTAACTTTTTATGCGAAGTGGTTCATCCTTATTGATTTCCTTTCTCATAATAGTTGAATGATCTTTATTACCAGTTGTTATTTGAAATCTTTTTAGATCGCATAATAGAAAAATTACATCCCGGGTTAGTATAGACTTAGATGTTGCTCTTTATTAGAATAGCATAGCATTAAATTAAAGTTAGAATTAAAATATCTTAATCAGGAACTGTTAGATTAGGAACATCAAATTCTACACACACACACTCATAGATTGGGAAACTGGTCCCATATCCCCAGTCGGACCCGCTATACCAAATGGATAAGGAGCTGCCAACCAAGGTCCGGACCAGGCGGGTATCCCCCTTGTTGTAGACCTGATTTTCGGGGCTTCAACATATTTGGCGTTAGAAGGAGGGCCTGAACTATGAGTGGCAAGTAAATCTAAATCTGAATACCATTTTGAGAGTAAATCGCCCTCACCATCTCCCCCGACTTCTCCATTACACTAAATCCAGAGTTAGAAGTCACTAGAGCATCAATCGCTGCTACAAACCCTGACATTTCAAAACAATCTACTATTGAACCTCCTGAAGTCGAATCTTTGATTCACAAACTTCAGCGATTTTCTATTTCTCCTCAAAGATCTGATAAATCTTAAGGCAGCGTGACTTCGCAATATAACCCTGCTCATCCCCTGACTAGATTAAAGAGTGAAAAGTTTGGCGTTCAACCAACCGAATTACCTCTTCCCACATGGAAAAGAGCAAGGAAAACACCTAAGGAGTCCGATAGTGAGACTCTTTCGTCATCATCATCCATCTCAACCTCTTCACCGCGAAGTCAACCATCCACTCCTCCACTTCAGATCATTGTCCATCCGTCCACTGGAACCCCCACAACTCCTCCTCAATCATCTGCAATCGTAATATCCTCATCTTCCCAACCGCAGGGATCATCTTTTGTACTCTCCTATGTTAGTAGTTCAACAATGGCCCAATCTCCATGGAATAACCCTGGGGCAGTCTTAATGCCTGCACCCTTGAGTCAAATACCGGCCCATCCTGAGAAATGGCTGCCTAAGTTTAATCCCGAGGCAGGCATGCTAGCAGAAGAGCATATAAACAACTTTATGCTATCCATTAATCTCAATGGGGTTACTAATGAAGACGTTGTTGTTCGACTTTTTCCTTATACTTTGCAAGGAACAGCGGGATCATGGTATTTCTCATTACCCTATGGATCTATCACTAGTTGGGACATCTTCCAAGAGCAATTCTTGATCAATTTTGGTGATGACAGATCTACGGCAACGCTAATCAACAACCTATCTAACCTTAGGGCTGAGTCAAGAGAGCCTATCAAAGATTTCAATTTACGTTTCAATAAAATCCTAAATAAAATTCCTACTGCTTCCCAGCTTAGCGAAGAAGTACGAAGTGAATGGTATATCACTGCTTTACCATCAAATATAGCAATCTTCATGGACAGGGCTAATAAAACAACCTTAGCTGAAAACATGAAAGAAGCAATAGCAGTAGAGAAACGTATAATAGCCCTTGAAAAGAAATCTGCGATAGAGGAACGGAAATCCAAGAAAGTCACCTTCAAGGAAGATTCCAAGAAGAAACAAACAAAAGATCCATTCGATTTGGAAGGATTGCAAAAAGTTCTGAAGACCATGTCCAATGAAATGGTCGACATCAAGAAGCAAGTAGCAGAAACTTCTTCAAAAAATCCCTATAGAGCTTTTAAAAGAGGCCCTTCAACGGATTCAAAGCCACCCAATGCTATTTCAAATGCTGAATCCGAAGAAGAGGAAGAGGAAATTGCCACTGAAGGGCAAACCGATGAAGAAGAAGTTGTAGAGTTACAAGGAATGTGGGATTTCATCCTCCCACAAGAAGAAGATCAAGAAGTATTCCCAGTTAGCACACGAAGTAAAAATCAGCTTGATCCTCCCCAAACTACCCCTAAGCCAAAGAGCGCAAGCTCTGCAATAAAGGATAAAGTCGCAACAAAGAAAACGACATCTAAAGCGACTCAAACCAACCCAGTCCAAACAGATGCATCAACTCCATCTAAAACATTGATCGTGTCGGATGAAATGGAGTACAATATTATAGAAGATATGAAAAAGACTAGGGCCAACATCACTCTTTACGAATTGAGCAAGTTAAAGCATCAACAGAAGATAATGTTGAAAGAATTACATGCTGTGCCAGTTGCACCTTTGCCTGCCGCTGTACTTTCTCAAGCTTCTCATAACATGGGAAGACCTCCAACTAATGCGATCAATAAGATTGATCCAAATGACATCGCTCTAATTGGAGGAAGATCGAGATCTCATACTCCCCCGTTTCTCCTTATGAAATTTTCAATAAAAATGTGCACAATTGCTTGGTGGATTCTGGTGCCTCATCAAATATTTTGCCAAAGTCCATATGTGCCAAGTTAAACGTTCAACTACAGAAATCCACTGTGCACATAGTTCAGCTAGATCAATCTCAAGTCGAAGTGATTGGCGAACTAAATCAAGTAACCATAAGGCTGTCATCCAACCCAAAGGTATGTCAAGTCATTGACTTTTTGGTTGCTGATATTCCAGAATTTTATGGCTTAATTCTTAGCAGGAATTGGTCAAAAAAACTTCATGGATACTTTGCAACTGTCTGGTCGCACATGTGGCTACCCTACAATGGTAAACCAAATCAAATAAAAGTTGAACGAGAACTACATCAAAAATACATAGTAACGGAGCTAGAGGGGGAAAATGAACCAGTAGCATATAACAGTAGCATTATTGGCAATTACTCAGTAGATTCTTTCCTCGGCAATTTTAATGCTCACACGTCACCTTATTTAGAACACTCTGTTTTGTCCCAAGTCGAAAATTTTTCTCGAACTGATAGTTCAAAATGTATCAATTTTTTAGATAGTCCTGTAAATAAATCTTTGTTTTGGAAATTATTTTTTGATGGTTCTAAATCTAACGAAGGAGCAGGAGCAGGATGCGTTCTAATTAGTCCAGAAGGAGATAAAATTATGCTAACATGCAGACTCGAATTTGATTGCACCAACAATACAACAGAATATGAGGCTTTGGTCCAAGGGTTGTACAAAGCAATCGGGTTAGACGTCAAGTACCTTCAAGTTTTCGGAGACTCTGAGATTGTAGTCAGACAGGTACGTAATACTATACATTGCTTATCAGGTCATTTAAAACATTATCAATCCTTAGTTCAAGATCTGACTAAGCATTTTATAGCATTTAATATTTCTTCAATTCCCAGACTCCAAAATGCAAGTGCAGACTTTTTAGCTAACGTAGCTTCTAAGCTTATTCCTTCAGAAGATTTTAGTCCAGATAGATTCTCAATAGAATTAATCTTTAGACCATCTATTCCTGATAACATCACAAATTGGAGAGTATTCAACGACGATCCTGATATCATAAATTTCCTCACATCTGAAGGATCCTACTCCAATCAAATAATTGACGAAGACCAACGTGATCGACAATTGCAACAAGATGGCACTAACAATGCGATACCTAAGTCGGTAGTCAAGTTAGAAGATTTGTACGATTTGAAAGATCGGTTTAAAAGGTCTACCAATTCAAAACTCCAAAGTTCAACTTTGAACTACGAATTGGTAAACCTAGGAACTGATGCCAGACCACAAAACATTAATCTAGGTCTCGGCCTAGCCCCTGAAGAAAAATTAGTGTATATTCGTCTTTTGAGACAATATAAAAATGTTTTTGCTTGGAACTATGATGAACTCAAAACATATGACACTTCCATCATCCAACATACTATTCCAATGATTGATAACGAAAAACCTGTCCAACAAAAGTTGAGAAAGATCCATCCCAATTTAGAAAATCAGATAAAAACTGAACTCAATAAGTTATTAAAAGCCAGAATAATCTTTCCCGTTAGACATTCTAAATGGGTCTCCAATATGGTACCTGTTAGAAAGAAAAACGAAGATATTAGGATTTGCATTGACTTTCGAAACCTTAACAAGGCCTGCCAAAAAGATAATTTTCCTTTACCACCTATGGAACAGATATTGTAGGCAGTGGCGGGCTCATAATTAATGTCTTTCTTGGATGGATTTTCAGGATACAATCAAGTGTTGGTACATCCTGATGACCAATTAAAAACCACATTCAGAACTAAATGGGGCACATACGCATATCGAAAGATGCCATTTGGTTTAATTAATGCTGGTGTCACATTCCAGAGAACTATGGACATCGCATTCAAAGGTTTAGTCAATAAATCTGTAGTAATTTATTTGGATGATATAACCGTGTATTCCAAGAAACGAAGCGACCATCTTAGAGATTTAAAACAAATCTTCCAACGGTGTTTAAGGTATGGAATTTCACTTAACCCAAAAAAATCCTTTTTCGCATTAAGTGAAGGGAAACTTCTAGGATTCATAGTGTCAAAATCTGGAATTCACATCGATTCCGACAGAATCAAAGAGATTTCTGAAATATCCCTACCTCACAACAAAAAAGCCATGCAATCTTTCCTTGGTCAGATCAACTTTGTAAAGAGATTCGTTCCAGATTTTTCACGAATCGTGTCTCCTTTGCAAGCCATGATTAAAAAGAACTCAAATTTTAAATGGGGCCAAGATGAACACGAAGCATTCAACCTAATCAAACAAGCTATTATTAATGCTCCATCTTTAGCAACTCCAAATTTTTCAGAGCCTTTTATTTTATATACATTTGCCTCAGATAGGTCATATGCTGCGATACTTACTCAAGCAAATCAAGAAAAAGCGGAAGCCCCAATTGCTTTTTTCAGTTCAAATTTACAGGGCGTTGAATTAAATTATTCAGATGTGGAGAAACAGGCTTACTCTGTTTTCAACGCAGTCAAATACTTCAGACCTTTTTTACTCAAAACCCATACTAAAACTATAGTACCGTTTTGGCCAATTATTACCCACAAGGCAATGGGTTAGCTGAGTCTACAAATAAAAACCTAATCAGGATTATCAAAAGAACAGTTGACCAAAATCATAAAAATTCGCATAAGGCTTTGATATATGCTTTATGGGCAGACCGAATAACGCAAAAAGCTTCTATCGGCATTTCTCCCTTTAATTTAGTTTATGGGAAATAAATGGTTCTTCCGACTCATTTAGAAATTCCCTTTTTGTCTCTAGTTCAATACATTGATGAAGTACCCACTTCCTTCTTACAGCGAAGACAAATGGAAATAATCAAATTAGAAGAACAACGAGAACAGTCTAAGAAAACGCATGCTCATGATCAAGCACTAGTAAAATCCTCTTTTGATTCAAACATAATGACCAGAAAAGATTTTCAGATGGGAGACTTAGTTTTAAAATGGGACAAGGCTCATGAAGAGAAAAGCAAACATACAAAATTTCAAAGAATGTGGCTTGGTCCTTTTCAAATTGTACAAGTCATAGGTCCATCAACGTTTGTGTTACAGAATTTAGCAGGTAAGAGAGACTCTTTGCCTGTTAACGGAAAAATTCTCAAGAAATATTTTCCATAGAAGATTATTCTTCTATTTTTGTAGAGTAATTATTTTTCTTTTCATAATAAAACCAGTTGTAAGTGGTTACATTAAGCATTTACGAACAAGACACCAATTCTCTTTCAGATTTTGATTTTTCGCTTGTATAAATAGCAAATCTTTTGGAAAATTGATCTTTATTATTGATAGATACATTTAAAGACTCTAGCCTAAATATGATACTAGTTTCAACTTCATAAAGCTTGATGGAAATAACCTTTAGTGAAGAAATTGTTTATGTTAGTACAAAGAAAGGTATCAATAACAAAATAAAGATTCTTTGTAGAACAGCGATTTCCAAAAACTCTATTATTGTCGTCCAGAGTTATCTTAAGGAAACAATGACTTCCTCCCTGCTAAGGAGATCACAACTTTCAGAGGAACAACCCAAGGATACACTTCATCTTGAAGAATAAGAGGTCTCATCACGAGCCGGCTTATCATAATCACAGATATTATAACTTGCTGACTTTGCCAAATACTGTACACCACAACAAGGCAATGACTCAAGATTGTTGCAATCAAAAGACAAGGGATCTCATCACGAGCCAGCTTGTTCAGCAAAGTTATAAATCAAGTGAATGACTGTGTCATAAATTAGCTATCAAACCAAGACATTGTTCTTTAAGAGTAAAAAGAAAATCAAAGCAATAAGTGTGGATATGGATTCTTCTTTGAAAGTTGTAGGCTGCTTTAAGTAAGATACAGGATCATTGCTAGGTAACATGTAACCCTGTTGAGGCTATAAACGCCTGCTGTAGCAGAGGCTCTACCTACGACAAATGAGCATATTTAAAACTGGTTTACAGAGAAGACTTTGTTTTATCTTTACAAGACCAAGTAATGACTGATGTAAATACAAGGACTAGCCTGAGGAAGCAAATAATCAAAGTTGAAAATAGTTGAAACAAAATGTCATTGACAGGTTAGAGCATAATGTACTTTATCTTTCCATAATAAAGTTTAACTTTCTGAAAAACTTTCTGTTTTGGAAGTTTAGAAAATTCAATAGAAAAACAGAAATCACTGGTTCTTCCAAGTGAATTGTCAATTGTTGTGGCCACCAACAACCCCCCTCCTTATTTAGTATTAGCAATAACACTATATAAGTGGGGACTCTTAGTCAAAAATTAAAAAAAAAAATCAATTAATACTTATATCTCACTCCTTAAGAAATATCGCATCACGCAAAGAATGATAGGGCATTTTCTTATGAGTCAAAAAGATAAAATGCAAGATTACGACGCGAACTCCATCGCATCGCATGCATTAATGAACACTCGTTGGAAAACTTTAAAATTGTCGATATGCGATATCGCATATTGCATGTCGCAAAATCGCATAAAACACACATAACGATTAAACGATTAAGCGATCCGCGATCTTGCGATCCGCGACCTTGCGATAGAACAGCACTAAGATATTGCGGTAATGCGATACTGCAATGCAAATCGCAGAAACATTCCATCACAGATTTTCCTGGCTCAATATTTAAGAAAAAAAAAATTTCATAAACCAAGAACTGGTTACACGCTTTAATGATAATTAATGAATTACACGCCAGTTGTTAATAAAATATGGTTTTGTGTTTTTCAAAGAGCCAGTTCACGTCAGATGGCATGTTGTTGCATATCCGTGGCATTCAAAGCTTTCCTGTCATTATTTATTATCATTACTCTCTCCTCACTTGTGAACTGCAGGAACGAAGAACAAAAGTTACACAAAGCAATGTGCAGGAAGCTATGGGGAAAAATAGTAAGGCTCCAATGTCCAAACACAGAGAAAAGGCGCCCTTATAAACAGATACTGCATGCAACAGAGCCGCAGATTCACAAAATGCTGTTGAGCCATCCATTACAGATCTTTCATATACAGCCATGGTTAAATGGGTACTGAGCGATGCTGATATCAGAGACAGACAGTTTAATGCTCAGGGTCAAGAGCTCACGAAATTATTATTTTTACAAATTTTGAGCTTTATACCCAATAAGAGAAAGAGGCGCAAAAGGCGAAAAACGCATCAAAAAAGCCCGGATCAAAGAACGGAGGCAGTTTCCGATGCGGCGCTAATCACGCATCGCTGAGAAAATTGCTCGAGAAGGAAAGCTTCTAACTGCTCAGTCACCTGTAAGCCCGAAAATTGCAAGAAAGCAATGATAAAAAACAAACTGGAAACAGAAAGCTAAAGAAAAGGCAGAAGCAATCCAAAGGGTTAACCAAGTTGAACTGGGATTATTACTAGGCATACACGGTAAAGCCACATAGTCAATGGATGACTCTCAAGTATATCATTGATTTTGCTGAGAAAATGGTGCCATCTCTTGCCAATTTTGTTTGCTTAGCTCAACCAAAAGCGGAAGACAGTCCACTGACTCTACTCAAGCAAATACTGAATGCTTGCAACGTTAAAGAGCAAATGCAGAAATAGTTAGATATTAGATTTAATTTTTAGAAATAGTTTTACTTTATTTTTGCTTAGAAAAAAGGCAGTCATTTAAACCATATCCTGAATTTTTGTAAATAAGTTATTTAGTTAGTAGTATTTAAACCCTTCTCATGCATTTAGAGAAGGGTCCAGAAATTTATCAAAAACTTGTCCTCAGAACATGCACTTTTGCACCCTCCGAGGAGGTTTTGATGAATGAATAGCACAGGATTTGTTGATGTTTACATTTGATATCTGCTACTGATGTTGCACTTCTATACTCTTAGTGGATGTTAGAGCAAGGAAAGATAAATCATTGTCGCTTGAAGCTCATGAGTAGGACTAGTTATAAATGGTACTTTTATCTCTTAACCATTTTTGCTTATGTGTTAAAGTGATATACAGTTTTTACTTGTTTATGTATTAATGTATGAATATCCGAGTTATCATTTGGCACTTTCGTACGGTGATAGTTATTTGTTTATGCTTAATATATGAATAGTTCATTATGCGATATGTTTTTCACAACTGTTTCGTCTAACTTTTTATGCGAAGTGGTTCATCCTTATTGATTTCATTTCTCATAATAGCTGAATGATCTTTATTACCAGTTGTTATATGAAATCTTTTTAAATCGCATAATAGAAAAATTACATCCCAGGTTAGTATAGACTTAGATGTTGTTTATTAGAATAGCATAGCATTAGATTAAAGTTAGAATTAGAATATCTTAATTAGGAATTGTTAGATCAAGAACATCAAATTCTACACACACACACTCATAGATTGGGAAACTGGTCCCATATCCCCAGTCAGACCCGCTATACCAAACGGATAAGGAGCTGCCAACCAAGGTCCAAACCGAGCGGGTATCCCCCTTGTTGTAGACCCGATTTTCGGGGCTTCAACAGGATGATGTATGGATGAGAGTGTTTGTTCAGAGCTTTGATAGAAAGGATAGAAAGTGGTTCAGAGAATTGCCCCATAGGTCCATAACAGACATTGAGGCATTGGATGATGCATTCCTGAAGCAATGGGGAGATAGAAAAGACCTGCTCTACTACCATACAGAGTTTGGAAACCTAAAGAGGGAGAATGGGGAATCTTTGCCTGATTTTAATAAAAGATTTAACCGTATGTATAGTAAGATACCAGCTGAAGTAAAGCCTACCCCCACCTCTGCCAAACTCACTTATGCTAATGCTTTTGACTCTGATTTTTGCCTGCTTTTGAGAGAAAGAAGATGTGCCACTCTAGCTGATATGCAAGACGCAACATTAGAGGTGGAATCAAATATTATGGTTGCAGAAAAGCTTAAAATTCATGCTGACAGAAGGAGGCAAAGAGGTGAGGCTTCTTCCTTTGCTTCATCTTCAGAACCCAAGTTAGATAAAATGACTAAAATGATAGAGTCATTAGCTGCTGAGATATCCAAGCTGAAAGTTGAGCAGAGTTCTGGGAAAACAAAGTTTCAAAACACATTTGCTCCAAGAAACCTAACTCCATTCAAAAGAGCAAATGAACAATTACAAATCATTCAAAGGGTAAAGAAGCAAATGAAGAACAGAAAGTAAAGGCTCATTTTCAAAATGTAGTCATGGAGGAAGAGTAGTTTGAAGACGAGGATGAAATCCATTGCATAGAAGACAAAGGCAGTGCTGCCTTTTTTACATTGACTGCATATGAAGAATCATTACTGCGGACCCAAACTAGTCAAGAGTGGGACAGAGGGGCTGTTCTGCAGACTGGTGAGAAACAAAGATATAATCTGAGGTCAAAAGCAAACAATGTCAAGGAGAGTCCTGCCCAAAAAGTTGTTATCCAAACAGAGTCACAGAATATCAGACAGAAAAGACCAGCAACTGATCCAGTCATCCTCAAAGCACCAGCGCAAGAGGTAAGAGGTCCTGATAAGTCCCCTTCCCCTTTCAGTTTGGAATCAGAAGTCCAGAAGTTAAAAATATATGTGCCTCTGATAGAACTTGTAAAGAGTGAAGTTTTTAGAAAGCCTATTCTTGAGGCCCTTGAGCTGAAAGCCACACAAACCCCCACTGACTATGTCAATTTGCAAGATGATAAGCCTGCAGTTGTGCTTAGCCCCATGATTGAACCTGCTGATAATAATTCTTCATCATTTTATGTTTCCTTGACCATTCATGACGAAATCCTCCACAATTCCCTGCTAGACACAGGGGCCAGCCACAATTTGATGCCTAACGCTGTCATGGAAGAGTTAGGCCTTGACATCACCAGACCATATCATGATTTATTCTCATTTGATTCAAGAAAGGTGAAATGTCTAGGATTAATCAAAGACCTAGCTATTACCCTAACTCAGCCGCCCATGAAAAGCATGATGATGGATATTGTGGTAGTAGATGTCCCTCCCAAGTTCGGCATGCTATTATCTAAATGATGGATTAAGAGATTAGGTGGGACATTACAGAATGATCTATCTTATGCCATTGTCCCAGTTTTTGGAGGAGAAAGCAAGAGATTGTACAGAGAAGCACAGTTGGCCTACATCATCAGTGATGAGAAGAATCTTTCTAATCATCCGATTTATGCTGTGCACACCGACTTTGGAGCTTGTATTCTCCACATTGAAGAATCCCAGAAGGCCCCAATGCAAATCAAGAAGCCAACAAATCAGGCAGAGGGAAAGCAAGGAGGCCTAGTTTGGAAGATGTTCTTTGACGGAGCATGTTCTTGGGAGACCACAGGAGCAGGGGTGGTGCTGATATCTCCAGAACAAGAAAGCACACATCTGTCTTTTAAGCTGGCTTTCCAAGTGACCAACAATATAGCAAAATATGAAGCCTTTCTATTGGGTCTTAACGCAGCTAAAGACAGAGGAATCAGAAATATAAGTGTTTGGAGATGTTGATCTCATCATTCAACAAGTGAATAAAACATTCCAAGCAAAGCACCCAAGGCTGAAAGCATACAGAGATGAAGTATGGAGACTTAAGGACTCGTTTGATAATTTTTGTATTTCATATATCCCTAGAGTAAAAAACCAGCTTTCTGATTCCCTCGTTGTGTCTGCTAGCATGTTTATCCCTCTCATGCCTCCCAGACTGGTTTATGAAGTTCAAATAAAATAAAGATCATCCTTGCCTCATAATGTCTAGCATTGGAAAGTCTTCGAAGATGACGATGAAATGAATAGGTTTCTACAAGTCATTGATGAATTTTCCGAAATGCAATGTTGAAATTTGGTACCGGAGGACAGGTGGTTCCCTAAGGCTTTGATCTTTGGCCTAGGGAAAAGTGTCCAAAAGAATTTAATTTTTCTCCTAAAGTGACTTTATAATTTTTATAAAGTCAAATCTAATTTAAAAGTAACTTTAGGTAATAAAGTTACTAAAGTCTAATTTTAAAATGACTTTAATAAAGTCAATGTAAAATTAGAAAGGAAAAGTGACTTTGGAAATAAATAATTAAGTGGGTCTTTATTAAAGTGGGGTGAATTAAAAAATAGAAAGTGAGATTTAAATGAGCATTTAATCTCAGCCCTAAATCTCAATCTATTTCAGCCATTGGCTTTAGGGATCACCCAAAAGTCAATTAGGGTTAGATTAAAGGAGGAAAAGATCATTCATTCTTTCATGAACATATTGGGAGAAAGAGAGCAATGGAGATTTCTAGACAGGGAGAAGGAGGCAACAGCTTGGCACACATTCCAAAGCAGCATTCCAGCAAGTCCGTACAGCGAAGTTAGCATACAGTGAAAGGCATATTTTTGGGCACGATTTTCAAGGAGGCCATACAGCAGTTTGCACAGAAATCGAGGAGCAGAAATCTGAGTTTGTTGGCACGATTTTCAAGGAAGTCGTACAACAGATTTTCAAGGAGGCCGTACAGCAGTTTTCAGCGCAGAAATTGAGGAAATCGTACAGCAAAATTTCTAGCAGCTTGCACGATTTTCTAGGCAGGTCGTACAACAGAATTTAAGGCTGAAAATTGGCACAGAAATCGAGGAGGACGTACAGCGTTTATTGTTGTTCATATTTTGTTTGCAAGTTTTTCCAGTTGGCTGTGAGGCACGGAAAACGAGATAAGTTGTAAAAGTTTACTTGCTGATTTTCGCTGAATATTTCTCACTGTAAAAAGCATTTTCCATAAATAAGAAAGAACTCTCGAACTAGTTTTCCCCAAAAGTTGTAGGGGGTTTTTCCAGGGTCACCTTGACAAAAAATCACTGTGTTTAAATGTGTTAAATCGCTGTTTGTATGCGCTGATTTTTATATTTTTGCATTTTCCAGCATTCTGTAATTTTTCCAGAATTTGTGTTTTCAGCAAAATTTATTTTCCAGTTGTTGAATGTATGGATATGGAAAAGGGCATTTAACTATTTTGGAGAAATAAGGTGAAACTGAAAACCGAGGTGGGAAATGAGAAATTTTTACATGCAAATTGACCAAGAGAATGAAGCCTTGGAAAAAAATCCCCAATGCCAACTTAGAAACAAAATTGGCAAAGATAGCATTGTCCAACTACCCAGCAATCATATACCTAAGGGTCTAGTTCCTTTAGAGAAGTTGTTTGACCAAAATGATGTGCCTTATAAGGCTACCCAAAAAGAAGACCAATCTACAGTCTGTAGGCATAATATAGGGAGTTTAGATCAGCACAAATACATAAATCTATCCACTCACTTGTCCGCTGCCCATAGTACTGAATACTGCAATTTAATGAAGCAATTTGTTGATGTCTTTGCCTGGGAGTATAGTGATCTGAAAACATATGACAAGAAGATTATACAACATAAAATCTCTTTAGAGAAAGGCACCATCCCTTTCAAGCAGAAGCTGAGACCAATAAATCCTTTGCTCCTCCCTTTGATTGAAATAAATAAATAAATAAGTCACTGGCTGCCAAAATCATAGTCCCTCTCAAATACTCAAAATGGGTAGCCAACTTAACGGTAGTGAGGAAGAAAAATGTGAAAATCAGACTCTGTGTTGATTTCAGAAACTTGAACAAATGCTCTAAAAAAGACAACTATCATCTACCTAAGATGAAGCATCTGTTGCAGAAAGTCTCAAGAGCCAAAGTGGCGTCTTTCCTGGATGGATTTTCAGGTTATAACTAGGTTGATGTACATCTAGATGACCAAGAGAAGACTGCATTCACCACTCCTTGGGTTGATGAACGCTGGAGCCACCTTTCAGAGAGCTATGGATATAGCATTTGTGGGGGAGAAAAATAAATTCGTCCTTATCTACCTAGATGACATAACAGTATACTCCAACAACCATCATAACCATTTGCAACATTTAAAGAAAGTGTTCCTGAAGTGCAAAAGGTTTGGGATTTCAGTCAATCCTAAAAAGTCTCAGTTTGTTTTAGAAGAAGACAAATTGTTAGGACATGTTGTTTTTGCTGCAGGTGTCAAAATTGACCCAGAAAGAGTAAGAGCAATACAGAGCTTGCATGTCCCAAGATCAAAGAAGGATATCCAGTCCTTTCTGGGCAAAATAAATTTTGTAAGGAGATTTATCCCAAATTTCGCAGAACTTGTGAAGCATATTACCTCCGTATTGAAAAAAGGGTCAGAGATCAAATGGACTGATGAAGCAAGAAAATCCTTTGAGTCCATTAAGAAAGCTATTATGGAGGCTCTGACTTTAATTGGCGCAGATTATAGCAAGGAGTTCCATATATTTTCTTTTGCTTCTGAAGACACCCTTGCAACAGTTCTATTGCAAACAGATGAAGAAGGCTCTGAGCATCCAGTGGCATTTTTCAGCAAAACCTTACGAGATGCTGCGCTGAGGTATGATATTATGGAGAAACAGACATATGCTCTTATAAAGTCTTTGAAAGCTTTCAGAATTTACATTCTGCATTCCAAGATTATTGCACATGTATCCTTTGTTTCAATAAAAGATGTCTTAACACAACCTAATGCTGATGGAAGAAGGGCTAAATGGATCGCAAAGTTGATTGAGTTTAATATAGAACTGAAGCCCACCAAGCTTGTCAGAGGTCAGGGCCTTGCCAAGTTATTGACTGAAGAAAATTGCAGATCATTGGACATAGGTTTCATGGGCACAATTGCAGAAAATGGTCAAACAGAAGAAGAGAAAGCAGCTGAACCAGGGAAAGATCAGTCATTAGCAGAAAATCTATCTTCTTGTGATTGGTACTCTACAATAGTCAAATTCTTGTTGAAGCTAGAAATCCCTCCAGACTTTAGTGCAAGCCAAGCCAGAACTCTTAAGCTCAGGGCAGCAAAATATTGCATTCACAAAAATCTGCTCTACTGGAGGGATCCCTCTAGAATTCTGCTAAGGTGTTTGGACAAAGAACAATCCGTTGAAGTCATGCAGCAGTTTCATTCCAGCATATGTGGAGGGCATCATTATTGGAAAACTACAGCCCACAAAATCCTTAGAGCTGGGTACTTTTGGCCCACCTTATTTTCTGATGTCTTCTCATTTGTTAAATCATGTGACAGGTGCCAAAGATTTGAAGGAAAACAGCAATTGAAGTCCCTGCCCTTAAAACCAATACATGCAAATGGTCCTTTTCAGCAGTGGGGCTTGGATTTCATTGGAGAAATCAATCCACATTCCAGTGGCCAACACAGATGGATCTTAGTAGCCACTGACTATTTCACCAAGTGGATTGAAGCAATCCCTACCAGGAAGGCTGATCATAATGTGATCATGAAGTTTTTGACAGAGCATATCTTCACCAGACTTGGTTGTCCACATACATTAGTCAACAGACAATGCAGCAGCGTTCAAGGCAAAGGAATTGGTGGATATGTGTGATTCAATGGGCATTACACTGGTTCATTCCACCTCATATTATCCTCAAAGCAATGGTCTAGTGGAATCTTCAAACAAAAGCATGATAAGGATAATTAAAACGTTGTTGGAAGACAACAAAAAGAACTTGGATTCTAAGCTCAAATATGCACTATGGACTGACAAAGTAACCACCAAAAAATCCATAGGGAATTCTCCTTTCAAGTTAGTATATGGCACTGAGGCTGTATTCCCAATTTAGTTAGCACTCCCTGTGGCAAAGTTCTTACAGGGAACACAGAATGAAGAAGAAGATATGGCAAAAAGAATCACTGATTTAGCAGAAGTACATCAAATCAGAGAACAGCGGGTTGAAAAATCTGCAGCACATCAGAAGAAGGTCAAAGAAGTCTTTGACAGAAGGACAAAAACAGATAATTTTCAGGTTGGAGACTTGGTTCTGAAGTGGGATGCACTGAAAGAAAAGAAAAGCAACTATGTGAAGTTTGACGCTTTCTGGACAAGGCCTTTTATTATTTCTCAGATCCAATGGAACAATACTTTCATACTGCAAAGTATAGGAGGGAAGACAGTTTTCGATGGCCCAGTTAATGGGCGTTTCTGAAAATTTATGTTGTTTAAGGTCTTTTGGCCTTAAAATTGTAAATATGTTGTTTTATCTACTTTAGTATAGGCTCAATTAGACTCCATGCCCAATGGAACACCAGGAAATTTTGCAAATTTGTTTTCACAAGAAAGGCATTGATCTGCAGTTCTTGAGACCTCACAGGGAGGATCTCATCCCCAGAAGGAGCCAGTGTTAGCTCTGCTACATGTCTTGACATTTGGAGGACCAAATACCAGCTTGGCCGTGTGTTTATGCTCAAAGGGAGCTCGCAACAGTCTGTTTCTTTCTTCTCCTTCATTCTCCTTACACTCTCATAACCCCCGCTATCTCTGTTTTCCTCCAAAACTCGGCATAAGCCCCTATTTCGTCAAGCCCCTAGGCGCTAAGTTTTAAACCCATATAACCGCACGCTTTCACAAAACCCCTAACCTGTCGTCTCCCTGTCACATCAAACGAAACTCGTGTGATCAAACCCCCGCCATCCGATCATCTCCGCCTCGATCGGACGGCGTTCGCTCCTCCCGCGCCCGCAAACCAACCGCGCGTTAACTCGCGATCAAAGCAGTTTCCGTCATGTCCCGTTTGCCACGCGTCATGTTGACTGGAATCGCGCATCTTTGTACAATTACCACCCAAGCCCCAACGTCAATGCGATAAATACTGCTTATCGTCCGTCCCTCGTCCCCGCTCGTTATCTCCCGTGCATCTCCTCCACCCGATGATCGTCAAATCTGTCCGCCCGAGATCCAACGACCCGCATTTGTCTGCTCCCGCTTCCGCCTGATCCTTACTACCGAGAGATCTTCGTCGTCCATTCATTTGATCCAACGGCTGATATCTGTTCCCGTCATACTCATGCGTTCGCCATGCAACACTCTCGTCCATAACCTGTGCCATGCATCTGAAGGACAAAGGTGGCCAACGTCCGGTACTCGGGGTAATAGATCCTCAACAACCGCATTCAAAAGGGAGGATGGCCAAGAAGAAAAGGACATGCCTCGAGCGGTTAAAATACATTCAGTAGTTATGGAACTTCATCCACACGACATTACACCTGCCCAAGAAGGACAGCAGAGCACCCGAGAAGATCAAATCATTAACTACAACAAGCAATTGCACTCAAAAGTTCTACCAGGCAGTTAAAGCGGTTGGTGGCCCATTATGACCCCTCCACGCCTAGAATAGTAACCCCTCCACACTTAGAATAGTAGAACATTTTTATAATCAAACTCTATATATACCGAGAAGCAAGATGTAATCAGGGTTGATGGTTGTTGTTTTGATGTAAGGTTCAACTTCTGGAGACTGTAACTGCTTTGATACTTACAGCGTCTCGTCTTCATTTTCAGCTAATACAAGCTTCTTTTGTTGTTAATTGCTCACTTTTCATCTCTTTTCTGTTCTAGGTTGTGCTTGATATGCATTTTTCCTGAACTCTTGATGTATAGCATTAGAGGAGCTGTCATCCTACCTCTGTGTTTGAATCTTGCATGTATCAGTGAATCTGTTAATCAAGTTTCTTTTCACTTAATGACAGAGTTGTCATCCTGTCTGTGCACCAGGGAATGAGATTTGCAAACCTTTTCACTGGTTGCAGCCGGCCATCACAGGGTCGTGCATCTGCTGGTGTGGTCAGTATTCTCCATATTCACCCAATCCTTAAACTGTGAGTAATTGGTGGTTTAAAACCTTGTAGTCTAGGGGTGTTCACACATGTCTGGAGTCAAGCAAAGTACGAGTGGTTATCTGGCTTGAACATGCATCATTCCTTCCATTCATCCATTTCCAACATTAAGTTGAGTTTGTAATGTTCCCGAGCATCTCCAAGCTACAACCTAGGAGAGTTTCTTGGGGTGATAACAATTTCTACCAAAAGACTTTGTTTAATTCATTATTGATCACAAAAGCTTGAATACAGAAATTACTACCCTATACGGAAGGGCCACTGCTATTAAAGATCATCACTTTGAATGTTCTCAGTTATTGTCACCCGAACAAATGGACTAGTTCAAGGATTCATTTTAAATGGGAAATGATGTGCAACTTCATGTTGTTGATCCAACTGAAATTCTCCATTGCATTAGTGTTAAATGCTATGCACTATTCTCCTAGACTGAATGTTATTCATATGGCACAATTCATTCCTATTGCAGGCTTTTGGATCCCAAAAGATTTAGAATTAATGCCTCCTCTTGGATTTCCTCTCGACCGGTGCATTGAAGAAATGTTATATATGCAAGGGCTCTTTGGTAAATCCTTGTTTCTCCCTCTTGTTCCACTATTGGTTCAATGCTCTCGAAGATTGAGTTTGGGAAATGTGAATATGGCCGCCACTGAGGGTCAAGCCCCTGACAAGAAGTTGGATTGTTGGAAAAAGTTTGTTGAAAATTTGTTTGAAGTCTCAATGGGCATGGTCAAAATCTCAACTAAAACACTAGACTTTGTTGAAAGTGAGAAGGAAACAAGGTTTAATCTGCTAGAGAAAAAATGTGAACAGTTGCAATTAAGAATAGACAAGAAGTTTGCAAGCTTAGAGTATGAATTGTTTAAGTTAAAATTGCACATCAATGGAGACACAGACTCCAAGTGACCTTGGTCCCAAGCCAGGCAATTTGGACCTTGAAATTGAAGTTCAAGCAACAAAAGTTAGTTTCACTACATTTAGAGAAAGTTTGTCCTACGACCAGTGTTCCACGAGGACTCGCCCCCCCCCCCCCCCCCTAGGGGTCTAGTTTCCTCGCTCCCCCGCGCTCCGGGGACTTGGGGACGAGTAGGGGACGTGCCAGGGAAACGTTTCCCCTCCCTGAGGAGACATTTCCCCACGCTCCCAAAAAAATGGCCTTGCTTATAGTTTATGATTTAACAGACCTAAAGTGGTACAAAGCTACTCATGTTCTGTATGGGGATAACGTCTTGTGCTGTCTTTTGGTTTCAACAAGCGTTATTTTAGAGGGTCACTATCATGGAAATTCGCTGGACCATATAGCACGTACACGAATTTTCCCTTTTAAAACTTCTCCTTTTTTTCTCAAGTGATGGCTGGATTACAGTGGGGACATAACTGGAGTGACAGGCAAGGAATATGAGACATTTAGTTTGTGTTTTTAATTTGCATGACATTTGACATACAAACTATGGAAGCAGCACCTATGTCATGTGGGAAATAATTGGGTGGACTATAGACTAACATGCGTTTACTGCAAGCATGACAAAATACTATGGGCAGCAAGAAATCTCAGGAACTGTCGTTATATATGAATTTATACAGTTATAAAATTTATACAGAGCAAAGTTTCTCAGCTTGAATTCTCAGGTCTGAAAATTATTTTCACCCCTGAAATACACTGCTAGTTTGAAGTTTTAACTACATGGCATTGCTCTAATAAGGTAGACAAATTATCCATGCCATCGTTGGTCACCCAAGTTGGTTCGCAGATGGTCATCCTGCAATAAATGTCATTTGATAGTAAACTGTCGGAAACTCTTTCATGTGATCTTCTCATCTCTCCTGGAACTAAAACTCTTCTTTCAACATATGGTGTACTGTCTATATTATATATAATATAACAAACTTTCTAGCTGTTGGATCCAATACAGCGGGACAACCCATTGTAGTTGCCCCTTCTACTGCGAATGCAGTGTTCCTGATTTGTTCATTTACCTTTTCACAGAATTCAGTGGCTACCTTATCAAGCTGAAGCTCTCCCTCTATCTCACCAAAATCTAAATTAGAATTTGACCAAGCTGAATTAGAATTTTAAATTTATTATTTTATATGATATTATAAATTTGGATAATGTCAAATGATATTCATATCAATGATCATGCTTTGCAGCTTTTCAATTCAAACCAAATTGTCATAGTGGACTCAATTAATATTCAATTCAAACCAAATTGTCATAGTGGACTCAATTAATAAATTATATTTTATATTTATAAATTTTTAAGACCCTGACGCTCCCCCACGTTTCCTAAAAAATGATAGGGAGCTTTTGCATAGGCCACTCCCGCGCCCCCTTGCTCCCTCGCCCCCTCATCCCGGAACCTTGGTGGAACATTGCCTACGACAAAAACGAGAATCTAGAACATGTAGCAGAAGTCAAGCTCTTCGAGGTTATCTAAATAATATGTATTTTTATGTATTGTAAGCAAAGATGAAAATCTAGAACATGCAGCAAAAGTCAAGCCCTTCAGAGTTATCTAAATAATAAGTATTTGTTTATATATTGTAAATATGTATTTCTCAATAATAGTCTAAAAAATTATAAAAACAAGAAAATTTTGTTATAGATTTACTAGAACATCGAAGTAAAAAAAAATGACTGAAATAGGTAAATGGTTCTAACGATACAACCAAATATTTTTCCTAATATTTAAAACATGCCCATGAAGATCTAAGTGCGTATTTGGAGGTAAAGAAAGGATGCACGTGTATATTTGGAGGTAAAGAAACGTTAAGTATATATATTTAACCGTGAATAGAAATTAAGAAGTCTCAAAGGACACATGTTTGCCGTGTTCGAGTTGCAGTCCACCTAGCAACATTGAAACGCATTACGTGCACCTGCCATCCTTCATCGACGAGAGGTTTACATATACGTGGCTTTTCCTGCTATGATTTCTCCCAGCAGATTGCAACTGTCATTTTGTCCAGGATTTTGAAGGATAGATCTTAAAAGCTTTCGCTTCTTAACCGATGTGTCACAATTAGCATTTGCTGGCTATGAAGATAGGAAGCTAGTTTGCAAACCATGAAAACCCCAAGGTTCATGGAATGTTTAATGGCAGATTATTGTAGGAATCCTTACCCGCCGGGCGTGTTTCTCTGTTTCAGTTTCGCGGAATGAAATAATAATTCTGTGCCATAGGAACAATACCTAGGACACTCCACAGTAGAAGGACCTTACTATTCAAGTATCCACAGAACCGGCCCATGACCTTTTAGCCTATGTGCTGAGGAATGAAAAAATAATTATCTAGCCCTTCCAGAAAGAATAGGGGCACTGTAACACTCACAGGAACAATACCTTAGGACATTCACAGGAACGTTAGGGTACTCACAGGAGAAAGACCTTACCATTCAAGTGTCCACAGAACCGGCCGTGACCTTTAGCCTATGCGCACATGCCAGCAGAGCAACTGAGCAACATTTCTTCTGTATACTTATACCGAAGACATCCACAAAGAGTTGAAAGTGAGGTTGGAAGGTAAGAATCAGCATTCTACGGGATGTTATAGTGGACATGGAGATGGGAAATCACAGGCTGAAGAGGTTAAACAGAGCAAGGAATGTTGCTTTTTCAGATTTGGATGCTGCTCTCCACACCTGGCCTGCACATGACAAGTTTATTTTCCATCATAGATTTTTGCATTTTAGTGTATAAGATTGTAAGTCTTTCTTTGTTTTCACGATCTACAAACCTTTAGAAGGTGGTACTGGAGAATTAAATAAATTAAAGATATCGTACAAGAGAAAACAGGAAGACTCGGCAAAAGCGAAGAACCACGCAGAGATGTAATGGCGCTTCAGCTAGAGTGTCTAAGGAAATCGTCAATTCCTGTAGAATAATCACGGAGTAATGCCGCTTCTCTGCCTCCTCCTAATCAATCTGATGGATTGGATGCGCCTCCTAATCAATCTGATGGATTGGATGCGCCTGTAACTGTCAAAGCTTTGGTTAAAATCAATGCCACTGGTGCCAATTTTACCCCCAAAATGGCAAATTATGGGGACTTGGATGGTGGTGATCTGAAGCATTCAAGGGATGATAATTTTTATTCGGTGACTTCAAGCATTCAAGGGATGACAGTTTTATTCGCAAAAGGCCCAAGCCCGAGATAGCAGGCGGTGTGGTCGGGATTTCACAGGCGGTGTGGTCGGGATTTCACAGGCACCGCGCACAAATCGATTGGTGAATTCAAGATTATCTACTTTAGAAGAGGAATCTTTGCGAAAAAGTTTTCGCAATTGCAATCCCTACAGGTGAGCTGTGCTACCCACTTCACTTCAATTTCCTCTTTTCTTCTAAAAGGATTTCTATATTACCAGGGTTCCCATATTTACAAAACTAGAAACCTGGAAGTTCAAAACTAGTACGAAAATGAAATTACCCAGAAAATGATTGACGAATTTAGATTGGTTTTTCTGTAAGAGCGTCATTCCTTAAGAAAACTTTCTGCAACTGCAATCACCACAGGTGCGCCGTCTTACCCGCTTGCCTGAATTTTTATCCTGTTACACAGATTTATTTTATTAGGGTTCCCATATTTATAAAGCTGGGAACCTATAAGCTCAAAACTAATACTAAAATGAACTATTCCATAAACTAATATTAAAGTGAACCATTACCTAGAAATCGATTGGTGAAATCAAATTGATTACTCCGGAAGAACATCCCTCTTCTTCCATAAAACCTCTTTACAGCAACCACCACATATCGGCTGTTTTACTCATTTGCATGATTTTTATTTTTCTTTTTTCCGCTAAAAAGGTTTTTAATTATGTGCCTGGAAGTTCAAATCTAGAGTTTTTTCTTAGGCTCTGTTACAAACAAAATATTACAAGCGTAACAGTCCTTTGTATCGTTTGTGTCCTCTTTTCAAAGAGCAATCATGATTTGGTGGAGTGTCCAAATGAGGCAATTGCTTGAAGAAGTCTTCCCACTTCTTCGTTTGCAGTCATCAAGATCTGCTTTCTCAAAGGCGGCCTTTGACTAGTCCAAACATAGTTGCACCTGGACTTGTGCTCTCTGGCCTGTCTTATCTCAACGCAGATGGTTTTGGCTCAACAGGGAGGAGTAGCAGTAACACTAGTAGGATTTTATGTATTTGCGAGGCAAGGCTCAAAGAACAGTTCTTATGTGTTCCTTACATGAAAAATCATGTTGACTCTGAGGGAACACCATATCCAATTGACATCTGAAGATGTCAATGCAATGCCCCATTTACTTACTTTGCATACATTCTTTTATCCTTTATCTGAATACCTGAGCTGATTAATCAATCTATTGTAATATACATATAATAAGTAGTCTGCAAGTTCTCTTATGTATGATTCCCATATGCAGCAATATGGTGACACATATTATACATGATGTCTCTTTAGATGGAATAGCTCCAGTGAATTTAACATGTGCTTTTTGCCCAGAAAAACTTGCTGAATTTCAGTGAATACATTGCCAAAATTACATCAGAAACATTTTTCATGTTTGTGTTCTTTTCATTGTGTTTTATCTACAATTTTCTAACTTTTCTGGTTTGCCTTGTACTGTTCCATATTCATTGTTGTTACCATTTCAATTGCCCCCACTAAGATTTGATATACTATTGCATCTACTAGCTAGCTATAAAATATTTGGCTTAGAAACACAGAGTATTTAGCAGAGTATACTGAAGCCTTGCCAATTGAAATGGCAGACATCCTGTAACCAACCCACGTAAAACTGCTCGACAAACCACAGTAAATTGGTTCACAGGCGCATTTAATGTTTGCGAAATCTTGCAGAATCGAGGCATCATTCACCGGACAAGACCCTGTACAACCCTCCTAGCCAACTCCACAAACTCCAGTGACGAAGACTTCGTAAATTGATTCAGGGGCGCTTCGAATGTTTGCGAAATCTTATTATTCTCTGAGTGAAGAGTCGTGCTAAGCAAACGGAAAAGTTCCTTGAATATAATAGGGCTAGGCCAAGGCCACCTACTATATGAAGGCGCTGACTCCTGTTGGTGAAGCTAAGTGCCATCAGCCTCTTCTACTGATTTTGAAAGCTAATAAAAGCTAATAAGAAACTCCGGACACAAAATTGCATTTGACACCATTTTTGGATGGTGAATGGTAGTCTCGCACAACAGCCATGCTAATATTCCTGATTTCACAGTCGCACAATAGCAAAGCCAGATGGGACCAACTGGAGACATGGAAGATCTAGGGTTGAGCTATTTCTCTTATCTATATAATTGAAAGGTAACCTTGTCTGCCTTTATTTTCCATCATGGCTTTACTAATGAACCCTCCCAGCCAAAAAGTGTGCTGAAGGTTTCTTCAAAGGGAGCCCATAGAACATCGATTTTCTGGGCACCGAAAGAAAATTACAAGGGAGGGTTTGCTAGAACAATGAAATCCCACATAGATCACTAGGCACAAAACGGCCACAATGATTCTGAGGGAAACAAAAAGAAAACCCCAAACCCTGTTCCCAACCACAGATGAAGATGGTGATTCCAAGTATAATGCTAGAACATTTGGTCAATAGACATGGTTAGGAAAAGAATTCGTTAGGCTCGCAAACATCTTCACCCACAATGCCAGAATATGCTGCCCAGTGGCATAATGTATGAGATATTTGATGATGCCAAACCTTCCCGTGATGATAACCCAAGGTTTTCTATTTGAGGTAGGACTTGCTAGGAGGATTTAAGGCATTCATGGGTGATGGGAGGAACCGAGAGCTTCTTGGGAAGGTCTTTTAAGTGGGAAATTGTTGGCTTAGCCGATTGTTGGGCATGTAGAATCTGCCATTGGATCTTCGAAAAATCAATTTTTAGCAGAGCCCTTTAAGCTTCACGGTGACGCGGATGCCAACCAGCTAGGTGGATCATTGGAAGACTTTGGTATTACTACTCGGACTCTTCTGTCTCGTAGGCGAAGGAAGAAAATAGTGGAAAAGCCAAAAGCCAAAGCCAGGAATGAATGAGATCAAGTTTGTGTCTATAGAGAGAACAGGAATGATACCAAAGTTTCCCCTGCCACATTAGACGATGAGAATAATAAGCCTGCGTCTGCAGATACCGAGATGGTAGACACACACAGGGAAAAGTGTTAAGTAAACTGCAAGAACCCCTTTGATGAAGTGGGTTACAGAAACAGGTCTCGAAATCTCATAGATGGAGCATGGACAGGACCATCACGACCCTAATGTGAGGATTTATTCACAAGCGTGGTAATAAAAAAGAAGGGGGTAAAGGAATGTTATGAGGGAGGTAATATTGAGGGTTCTCTCTCACTCGTGGAGAGAATTACAGTGGGACAAGGACGGAGGAATAAGTTTGAGTAAATGTGATTTCTTCAGCAATAGCAGCAATGGTTATTGGAGTTTGTATTTGCGTAATAGGCATGGAGTAGCAAACAATAGTAGCCTCATCCACGGGAGTAACAGCAAATATCAATGCACGGAGGAACAGTAGTTGGCAAAGGAATAGTAAAAGATGAAATTTTGCTGGATCGAAGCTGAAGTTTCATTATTCTCCTACCAATCTCGAGAATGAGCTTCTCAGATTCCATCTCGCGCTTTTGAGAAGCAGTCGCAGAAGCAGCACAGGGGGGGCACCAGAATAAGACCCGCACAGTCTTCCTCGGTAAGTGCATTGAAGAGGATATGTTTATTGGCATTGGTTAGCAGAGACGTGGATGGTTTCATACTTAACTTTTTTAGATTTAGAACGAAAACCGTGACAGCGAGCGCTATCCATCTGGCACTCTTTCAGTCCGATGATGCTCCCATCGGATGATGTTCCCAGGGCATATATCAACACAGCATCAACACATGCGCTATCCATCCGTCCATCCGGCAGACTCTTTCATCATCGGATGGATGATGCTCCTATGGCATACATCAACACAGCATTAACACATCCATAGCATATGTATCTTACATCATGGGAGTAGTCAAGTGCAATGTTTTGGAGTTTCCGGCAGATTTCTGGCCAGAATTCAACGGAAAAAATTGTCACTAAATCTTGATAAATCCGCTAGAATACAGCAAAAGAAATTGTGGCCAATT
Organism: Pinus tabuliformis; assembly: GCA_031772625.1. NCBI lineage: Eukaryota > Viridiplantae > Streptophyta > Pinopsida > Pinales > Pinaceae > Pinus > Pinus tabuliformis. The sequence goes on from CM062811.1 coordinate 902,448,641, forward strand.
TGTCACTAAATCTTGATAAATCCGCTGAAACACAGCAAAAGAAATTGTGGCCAAATTTGTCACTAAATCTTGATAAATCTTTGATAAATCCGCTGAAATACAGCAAAAGAAATTATGGCCAAATTTTGAAGAAATTATGGCCAAATTTTGAAGAAATTATGGCCAAATTTTGATTTGTGTTGTTAAAACCGTTTTTTTTACTACGGTATATATGGATTCAGCACCTTCAAAAACCCATATTCAACACCCTCAAAAACCCATAAGCATGAATCCACCGTCAAAAATCCTGGCATGAATCCACCCTCAACACATCCATATGGATATGTATCCTACATCACATCACATCCATATGGATATGTATCCTACATCTTGCATTCACAGGGTCATCCATATGGATATGTATCCTACATCACATCCATATGGATATGTATCCTACATCTTGCCTTCACAGGGTTATGGCGGCATGGTATTATGTTATGGATGTGTTGACCCGACGTTATCGACATGTTATGGATGAGTTGACCCGATGTTATGGACAGTGCCATTGTTTATACGTTATAGATGTAATGTTTATATGTTATAGATGTATTGACCCCACCGCCCTACATCTTGCCTGCGGGGCAACACATCCATATGGATATGTATCCTACATCTTGCCTGCGGGGCAACACATCCATATGGATATGTATCCTACATCTTCCATAGCATATACATTCGCAGGGTCATGGAGGCGTGGTATATGTTATGGATGTATCCTACATCTTGCCTGCGGGGCAACACATCCATATGGATATGTATCCTACATCTTCCATAGCATATACATTTGCAGGGTCATGGAGGCATGGTATATGTTATGGATGTGTTGATCCGACAGGCAACAACACATCCATATGTATATGTATCCTACATCTTGCCTGCGGGGCAACACATCCATAGCATATACATTCGCAGGGTCATGGAGGCATCGTATATGTTATGGATGTGTTGATCCGATTATCGGAGAATGCCCAATGTTTCTATGTTATAGATGTATTGACCCCACCGCCGCAGTCACATACTGGATGTATGATGCATAAGCTATAAATGTGTTCATGCTGTGTTGACATATTTCCAGTGAGCATTATCCTGTAGATGGTCCTACAGGGATACGAAATGTAGTCTAAATGAATCTGGTGATATGATTTGCAGTGAAAACTTGAAAAAATTGTAAACATGCAAATTTAATAGACTTAACAATTTAAAATTACAATTTCCCCGATTTCTAACTTAATCAATTTTGTCTAACCAAATCTGAAAATGAGGAAAAACAAACAAACATCGTAACACTATTGCCCTCCATAATACCCGTTACAACGAGGATGGAACATATAGATTGTGTGGATATTACCCATTACAAAACGAAACGAGCGAAAAATTAATGGCTCGTGTGCATTGTTAATATATGTTCTGTCGAGAAACCTTGATCATTGAAACATGAACAGACGCGGATAGATACAATGTATGTGAGAGCCGCAAGCGTTACGTATCAGGAGGGGGTCTACCTCTGTTAAATCTGGCAGGCTGGGAAGGCTGGAACGCATAAGATCAATTTGAATGAACTATTAATGCAAAGTCACACAGCATGTTTTTTTAATTGTGTTTTTATAATAATCCTCTAAACAACATACTATTTCCCATCACTCTGCTCAGCTAATTAAAAATTAATCAAAATTCATTTTAATAATTAAAAATTCTAAAACTTGGAACCAACCCTAATGTGCAGTAATATTGTGCAATTACTATATTCCCTGCCAATAAAGTGCATTATCACGAGGGCATAACAAATAATGTTGTTACAAGCAATGTGAAGTTCATTCTAAATGATATTATTATTAAGTTGTCATTTTGAAAACATGAAGGGTTTATCCATGCACTAGTTCACAATTCCAATAAATAACCAATCAGAGATGAATTTATCAACCAAAGCTAGTCACTCATGAACGCACTTATTCTTGAACCAAATTCAACCTCATCTATTTGAACTGTATTTCCTCAATGCTCTACAATTTATTTGGATTCATATACACTTAAGATTGTTAAATCACTATTAAAAAAATTTGAGTCAAAATAATAAAAAATCTATACAATCCCATACATTTAATGAATCAGTACATTAAAAATGAAATTATTCACTCAGTGGAAAAGAAATATGACTACAATTTTGCATCACGTCAACATAGCATCGTTTCCAATTAATGATACTAGTTTATAGATTGTGTTTTAATTTGAAGAATATTGTCCAGAATCATATCCAGAGTCAAACATGGTAGTTTGTTATCGAACAATGTTTACCACGAAAAAAATAACAATCACTCAGCCTCAGAGAATCATGAACTCTTAGACTCAGTGAAGTACTTGTTTATGGAAGGCATGATCTCAGGGGATTTATTGCGAACAAATTTCCTGAGTTTATGCTCAGCATAATTCTCTCCTTCCTCAAAGTTGTCAAGTATTCCTGCTGCTCGGTTCTCTTTGAGTACTCTATATATAAATAAAAACAAAACAAAATTAGATGCAAATGAATATACATGAAAGAAAGAAAAAAAACATAAAATCCAAAATTCAAGAAAAACACGTAAAATCCAAAATCCGGAAGCCTAGATACCTCACTTCTGGATTCGTGAACAAATTTCGAGTCAACTGGAAGCAACACATGGAAACAGCTATACCAGTGGCAGCAAATATGGGATAGGCCTGGAATCGCAAATATCCATCAAATCATAAATTAATTCATTTCAAAAATGATAGCCTAACACTAAGTATAAACATTTACAACATAAAAAGAACGCTGCATGCCACACCAATCTGCAGCATACAGCTTCAAGATCTCAGTAACAAATAAGTTACATCGGAACATAATAACAGGTAAACATATTCTGAAGGGGCAGCATTGCACAGCTGCATATAGACTTTAAATAACTAAAGACGTTTGTATATGAAAGCAATTAAAGATCTTGGCCCTAGTACAAATGCTAAATAAGAACACCATTGCAATCCAAACGATGCTCCCCGTCCTGGAAACTGGGTCCAACATAGCTTCTAAACTATACACTATAAAACTAGCATGAGTTTCTGGAAACTGGGTCCAACACGAGTTTCTGGGGAAAAACTATGTTGCATGAGTTTCTGGAACCCTAACACGAGTTTCTGGAACATGGGAAAAACTATGTTGCATGAGTTTCTGGAACATGGGAACATTATGAGTTTCTGGAACCCTAACACGAGTTTCTGGAACATGGGAAAAACTATGTTGCATGAGTTTCTGGAACATGGGAACATTGTGAACTTGGGTACCGGAATTTTATATATTAAAAAAAAAATATATAAAAATAAAAAATATTTTTTAAATTATATAATTTATATAATAATCAAAATTAATATTCAATCAAAATATTCCAATATTAAAATTAATTTAAATATATAATCTCTTATTCTCTTTGATTCTCTCTTTTATATATATAAAATGTCAAGTTTATTATCATTTCTCTTAAAAGAAAAAACAACTCTATGTTTAAGCATTGACTGCCACATATAATATGCACACAAAATCTTCTGTGATATATATACATAAATATTAAACAGCAAAAGAAATACTCATCAGCATGACATTCCAGATATCGCCCTTACATCAAGGTACCACACGCTGCCTTAACCCATCAAGAGATTGCTCCAGTTTCTCAATTAAGGACATTGGCGTCAACAATGACTTTGGACTTTCTTCCTGCTAATGTTTCAACATAGGCTAATGTTTTGGAGCAGTTCAGCATATTTCTCTACAGGCTTGGTATTCCCCAACCCCAAGGAATGCCGGAACTCCAAAAAAATCAGTCTTCAAAGCTCCCGGAACTTTCCCCAGGCAGCCCCCCCTGAAAAGGTAATGTTCCCGTACAGTTCCAAAGCTCCCGGGAACCATTGGAACAAGTTTCCCACCTGTTGGTAGCCATTCCGGTGTAACAGAGCTATAAAACTAATATCCCACAAAAATACATTCCAATTCCCTGGTCATCTTGTTACATTTTTTCCAATAAAATGCATATTTCAAGAAATCTGTCTGGGCACTTTCTCTCATTGGTATTTGGAAATCTGTTAGGCATTTCACTTGGAATATAAATTGGCCGACTGTAGTTATGGCAATTTAGCAGAAACAGAGCAAGTTGTATAATATTCAGTCTTCAAAGCTCCCAGAACTTTCTCTAGGTAACTCCCGCTGAAAAGGTAATGTTCCCGTACAGTTCCAAAGTTCCCAGGAACACGGGAACCATTGGAGCGGGAAAAGGTAATGTTCCCGTACAGTTCCAAAGTTCCCAGGAACACGGGAACCATTGGAACAGGTTCCCCACCTGTTGTTAGTCATTCCGGTGTAACCGAGCTATAAAACTAATATCTCACAAAAATACATTCCAATTCCCTGGTCGTCTTGTCACATTTTTTTCAATAAAATGCATATTTCAAGAAATCTGTCCAGGCACTTTCCTTCCTTGGTAATTGGAAATTGGAAATCTATTAGGCACTTCACTTGGAATAAATTGGCCAATTGCAGTTTTGGCAATCTAGCAGAAACAGAGCAAGTTGTATAATATTCACAGAGGCAGCCAGCTCAGGGACTTGACCCATTACCTACTTGAAATTCACAACAACCCACTACTTCTCTATAGATTTGCATGTCAAAAAATGCATGTCAAAAAAAATAGATTTCAACGTAAAACTCACAGGATACACACATCTTAGAAGAATTCTAAAACAGCACATTAGTTTTTTCCCTTGCAAAATCCATTTCAACTCCCTTCGTTACCTTGTTATATATGGTTGAACCAGTCCTGCCTGGTAGTTGAAATTGGATTATGCCTGATAGTTAAAATTGCATTTAATTGTAGGTGAAACAGGCAGTTACAAGGTTACCATTTTAAGGTAAATGAAATGGCATTTAGCATTAGCACTTCGCTTAAGATAGTATAGGCTATACCGAGCCCCGTAGAAACTACATTAATAATAAGCTCAGAGAGAGACAAAAACATAGATCATAAAAAGCAATCTACGACAAGCTACATAATTAAAAGTTTGGCCTGTCTGCATGCCATGTAGGATGTTAAACGAGCGTCATTCACGTAGGAGTCATGGATAAAGATCAAGAATGATGTCCCTAATAGCCAGACAATCCAGTCCGGGATAATACCCCGAAGGGCCAGTCAAAATTCGACTTACCTTATAAGTCCACACTACATCCACCAAAAAGTAGTTATATACTTCAACAAGCCCACAAAAGCACTGTGCTTTCATTTACAGATTCAGAACCATGAATGAAATAAGCTACATAATTAAAAGTTTAGCCCGTCTGCATGCCAGGTTGGATGTCAAACAAGGGTCATCCACCTAGGAATCATAGATAAAGATAAGGATGATATCCCTAATAGCCAGACAAAGCTTAGTTGTAGTTAATACTCCGAAGAGCCGGTCAAAGTTCAAGTTACAAGTCCACCCGACAAGGCTACATCCACCAACAAGTAGTTATACTTCAAACAAGCCTACAAGAGCACTTATGCAATTTTAGGTTTATTAACAGTATGCTTTCACTTACAGTTGCAAAACACTAAATGAACCAATGATGCGTAACTACTGTGAATTGAATTTTCCTATATTATAGGTATGATATGAACTAATAAAACAAAGCATGGACTAACTAATATGTACTTGAGAGAGTTTTGCTTTCATGAAGTTATTTTAGATTTAAGACTTTTGTGATCTATAATATAATGTAGATATATATTTTTCGGATTAATCTTAATAATGTGATTGATCCCAAAGACATATATATAATCTCTTAAAAATTTAATAAAACCAAACATACACCAAATATTTTGTTTAGAAAGAGTTTTCCTCTCATAAACAATCTCTTGAAGGCATCCAAAAAAATGGATATACATCCAGGTGCAGAAGTTACATTGCTGGTTATTTTAGTGTTTTATTTTCTTGTGCCAATATATTTCCCCAACTGTTTCTCTTTTAACTGAAACCCAAAAGACATGGATAACACAAAATGCAACTATGCCAATTCACCAGTCAGCTCGACCGCCAAAAACCTACCAAGATGATAGAGCTTAAATTTATAGCTCTCAGAACCAGTAAACGTCTGCTTCTTATGGTCATTCCAATCACCTTTTAACCATCCATCAAAAAGCAGATATTCCAGCATTTTGCCAAAATATCTACTTAATAGCTAAGTTTGTACCTAATCAATAACTAGCTCGTGTCCAATGTTACCTTCCAGTCCCACCAAGCTGTCATTGAAGCCACTGCTAAGAAAAAACTGGAAAGATTATAAATTTCAGTCTCTTTAAATTCCCAAATGCTTGAAACTTAGTCGCCTCTTATTGGTCATTAATGCCGCTTATGAGTCACGCTTAGTGGAGTTATAGCCCCCATTTGTAATAATGTGAATTATCATAATTCATATGATTTACGGATTTATTTTCGATATTGATAACACCTGCTATATCTTTTTGTTCATGGGTTGTTCAAGTGATCATTGTGTGGAATCCTAATTGCCACAGCATTCTAAACTTTATCAAAGCTGTGGCATTGAGTCTCCGCAGCATTAACCATTAGCGCTAAAACTCGTTGCAGAGATCAATTTATTTTCACCCATTAAAGGCGTGAAGAATTGTTGATTCCTAAGTCTGTTCGAGAAAAAAGGAGGATCTCAATCTGAGTTTGACTAAAGCATATTTTAGGTCAGGAATTTTGCACATCGAAGGTTGCGCATACTTGTGTTTGTTGTCTCTAGTTTGTTTGAGTTAGTGCTTCTGTCTTGGAGCTGCTACAGAAATTTTTTGCCCTAGATTTTCTGAAGATCTGTTTTAACCTTAAAAAGAAATTCAGTGGGCGTTTTTCGTTGTTTATATAGCTGCAACAGGGATAAAAAAGTTAAGGTTGTTTCTCCGCAGTGCGCACCCTCTTCAGAATAACATATCCCATATTGGTGGTTAGCAAGTGGGGTTCTGGTCCTACGATTATGGCTTTGGTGTGGGGAAAGTTAATCTAAAACACATTCCTATATATTCGAGGCATGTAAGCCACTGATTTATTTTGGTATATTGAGGATACCCACTGTATCGTGGTGTTCTTTAGTTATTCATGTGATCAACTGGGGGGAAATGGAGCAATTGATTGCAGTGTAATCCCCTTAATATTCACTTCTACTTGTAAAGAAAAGGATATTAAATAGAAAGCAACCCAAATACATGACACTTCTCTGCAACCAATGCCTTTGAAGAGAAAAGAAAAAATAGAAAGAATGAACAGAACCATGGCAAAACTCACTGGTGATTATTACCTGGGCCTACTCCTATCTTGGCAGTCTTCCATTAGTATACAGGCGTATTATAAGGGGGCGGGATTATTTACTGAGGATTGATTGCCTAACCATTTTTCAAGAAATGCTCAAGACAAGTAATAATCCCACTTCTTCCTATGCAAATAAAATTAAATAGGCAAATAAGGAAGTCATCAGGCTTTAGTCTAATAGGGTTTCAAATTTGTTTAGAAAATCATAGAAATTTAGGTAGGCTTTTGATAAAATCTGGTATAATTTTTTGTAAATTCATCAAGATTTTAGGTACTCAAAAATAAAATTGTGTTTTTATGATACTGAATCCATTTCCACTATAAAAACATGATTCAAGCCCATGAAAGATTAAAAAAAAAATTGGTATAATTTTTTGTAAATTCATCAAGATTTTAGGTACTCAAAAATAAAATTGTGTTTTTATGATACTGAATCCATTTCCACTATAAAAACATGATTCAAGCCCATGAAAGATTAAAAAAAAAAATTGCCAAATTCTAGCTATTTTTTTTAGTATCGATGTCATAATAAAAATATAAACTAAGTATGGGTCAACAACCATGCCGGGTAAGAACTAACTTGACTTCAGCGCACACAAAGACGGATTAATGAGCTTGTAATGTTCACTCCTCTTCAAGAAGAGTGATTAATAGAGTGCACAGGCTCAATGGGGTCATTAAAAACTTTAAGTGGTTTCATGATTACAAACTTTTAAAGGTGGATATATAATCAAAAATGGTATCTAAAAATTATCCTTTTTTAAAGGATAAATGATCTTTTGATGCCGTTATTTTATTGTTAAAATGATACATATGCTCTTTTGATGCCGTTATTTTATTGTTAAAATGATACATATGCTCTATTCTTCCAGATTTGAATATATAACCAAAATCTACCAATCAAATCATGTTACCCTATTTTACTGAAAACGATTACTCTATAATCTAGATCCGGGTCACCCATATTCCTAAAATCCCCACATCATCGAGCCTAATATTCTATAAAGAAACCCAGGATCAGATCCTCGCAGAATCCTTCCCTAAAACGTTAAAAGATGGCTTAAGCTGAATCACTCTCAGAAAATAAACCAAAAAATAACACCACTCACATCTAAAACCTCACGAATACCATGCATAACCCAATCATATATGCCATCTCAGATACACCAATCGGCGAAGAAAAAAACTGAAACAGAAAACAGAAAACACCAAAGGGGGATTTATTAAACAAGACAAACCTCGGGCCTGAGCCATCGTTTGAACGCGGACGCGGAAGCCATGGGCGATCTGCAGCAGGGAAATGACAGATCTGCAGCGGACAACCCTTGAGCTTGTAGAAAACCAGACACCCACAATCCAAGCGCTGCGATATAGAGATATTAATTTTCGGCCCTCTCCTTTGACTTTTATAGGCGTTTGGGGATTAGTAATTCAATGCGCGTTCCCCGAAACGCCAGATATACACGGTTGCTTTCCCGATTGAAATGGTCTGTATTTTGTTTTAAATATGGTTATTTGTGGTGGACGGTTGCATGAATGGAATCTTCCGAGGTATCGGTATATTCCCATGGGGCCAGGGCGAGAACTGTTACAGCCCCTTGTGCCTTTTTTGTTGCTACTGTTAAGAGGGTGTGGTTGTTGGCTGAAGTTCTCTTAGTCTTCAAGTAGGATTCAAATTCAATGTGGAGTTGGTAATCATGTCACCTTGAAAGGTAGGTGTAACAGTCCATCACCAAAGAAAACGTGGTATGAAATCTGTGTGTTTTCATGTGTCATTAATTTTTAGAAAAACGTCGTATGAAATCTGTGTAATGTGTAATATTTAGTAAAAGAAATTTATTCAAATTTCTAAGTAAATTTCAAATATTATATTTAAAGGAGAGGAGACTTTATAATCCTAAAAGTTATTTCAAGGCATCATATGATAGAGATATATTATTGGTGTTTCATGATATATGCAACTGTGATTTATGGTGTGGATGGATGAGATGATTTACTCATTTTTATTTTTATTTTTATTTTATAAATTATGTGTAATTGTAGTAATGGTATATTGAATTTAGACAATATATTGGATTTGTAAAATTTAAATGATGTATATATTAATTTTTAATTTATTTAACATGTCAATAGGTTAGATGTAGAAATTTCTTGTAGATTTAAATTACTAATTTTAATTATTAAATTAATAGAGTTAAATCTACTCTACTCATCACCGGAAACAATCAAATGATCGTGAAATCATGAAGCATACAAGAAAAAGAATTCAATCAACACATTACACAATGATTTTTTGTGGGAAACAATTAAATGATCGCGAAATCATGAAGCATACAAAAGAAAGAATTCAATCAACACATTACACAATGATTTCTTGGGAAAAGCCACAATTAAAAACCCCTGGTATTTGTATATTGTATTAGTCAAAAAATATGAGAAGATTACAATGCTTTGCTCAAACTCGAGCAACCTCTACACTATATCTATCTGGCTCACTACTTCCTAGACAAGCCCAAGTCAATACTTAACCAAATTTTGGCTTACCCAGGTCCCTATTTTCGTGTGTTGTTTCCTTGGGAATAACCGTTATTAATTAGGGAAATTCCTCAATTGGAATTGTGCAATCTTCATAGGTCTTCCTCTGACTGCATGCACCACCTGTACACTTCGAATGATTATACAATTGATAGTACATTGTCCCTGAACTCTAATCTCAACTGGGCAACTCTCAAATCTGACATGCATGAGTTATTTATGAGTGAATCATCAGTTAACTGGTTGAACACGTGAAGCAGCGCCCCATTGTCTGACCTCCTACTATTTCATCCATCAGTTGGAACTAGTTTAACTGGCTTTAACTAAGTTAAACTAAAATAATTAATTACAACTCAAAATAAACTCAACCAGGGCTCCTATAATGTATGAGACACTCAACATGACTCAAGTTAGACCCTCAACTCAAATTAAGTGAGCCAACTAAGTCAATTTAACTTAGTTAACTCGTACAAGTTGTCTTGTGATGTGAATTACAATATTATTGCTAATTTAATTCAAGGACAAAATTAAATTAGGATTTTCTTGTTGCACTTTCAACACATTCTTTCAACAAGAAAGGGAATATCTTCTACCCCGATCCTGCCTCTATGAAACTCGAATTTGCCTCTTGACATTGCCTTAGTCAAGATGTTTACATCATGTTCCTCTATAGGAATGTACTCCAGCAACATGATTCTCCTCTACACACAATCTCGTAGATGGTGATACTCGATGTCGATATGCTTTGACCAATCATGAAAAACTGGATTCTCGGAGAGTTTGATACAACTCTGATTGTACCAAATAACCCAACAAGGATCTTCCTCGTCTAGGTAGCCTCACAAGCTACTTGACTAACAGCCATGTACTCTGCTTCAATCGAACTGGGTGCAATTGATCTTTTCTTCCTATTATACCAAGAAACTGTTGCTAACCTAATCTTGAAGATTCCCCTTGATGTGCTCTTCCTGTCGGATGGACTCCCTACCCAATCTGCATTTGTGAAGCTTTGAAGCTTCACTCCTTTTGTCCATCTATACCAAAGACAAAACTGAGTGATGCCTCTAAGGTATCTCAACACATGTTTAGTTGCCTTCCAATTAATTTTGGTTGGGTTAACCATTGCTTGACAAAGTTGGTTAACTACAAAACATATGATTGGTTGTGTTTTCACCAAGTACATAAGTGAACCCACAAGTTGCCTATAAATAGTAGCCTCCACTACTTCAAGGAAGTAGCATCTTCCTTCCTCCAATTTCCTGCTAGAGGAGTCTCCATGGGTTTGCTACTCTCCATGTGGAACTTCTTTAGTATCTCGTTGGCATACTTGCCCTGGGAGACAAACGGTTCTTCATCTCCTTACCATACTTCCATACCAAGGAAATAATGCATGAGCCCCAAGTCCTTCATCTCGAACTATCTTGCAATATCCTCTTTGCAATATTTGACCATCTTCTCATCACCTGTTAGAACTAAATCATAAACATATCATACTATTATCAACAATTTACCTTCAACCACAATATGGTAAAGGTTTGCATCTGCGTCACTTTTGGTGAAGCCTAACTTAGTGAAATAGTTGTCCATCCTCGTGTACTAAGCACGAGGTGCTTGTTTCAATCCATACAACGCTCGCTTGAATCTGCACACATGTGACTCTCTATTGAAGGTCTCAAATCCTTCTGGCTGCTCATTGTACTTCCGGCTACTCAATGTACACCTCTTCTTCAATCACTTCATTGAGGAAGGTTGTCTTCACATCCATCTGATGTATCTTCCATCCCATCTATGTTGAAAGTGTTAGAATAGATATGATTGAAGAGTGCCTTGTGATCTAGGAGGTTCCTAAAAGGCAAAATTTTAAAAGTCCTTGAAATTCAGTGAAACCTATCTTAAATCGAAGAGTTCGTCATTCTGAATCCAATGGTGTGAACGACACCTCAAACAGACACCGTATGAAGTTATGGCCTGCTGAATTTTTTCGGAAACAACTAAAATTTTTGCAGGGAGGACCCACAGTGCCACTTGGCATGTTGACGTCAGCAGTACAAATGTTGACGTCATATGTTTGGTTGCTAATTTCAGCAGGGTGATGTGGTCATCTGGTTAAGGGACATCCAATCACAAGGCAACACGTGTCAACTGATGTCATCAACCCAATCAACTGCCCATTCAGTCGTACGAGCCAATTAGCAAGCGCCACATGGCAGCCCAGTCAGCACGTTGGATTTTCGCTGAGGCGACGACAAATTGGACCAGTCTGGCGACCGACGGAGGTGAATTTGTCACCTACTTAAATTGCCTAATATCCCCTAAAAAAACTAGCGGGAAATGATGGTCGCTGTAATATAATAATATTATTTTAAAAATTATCGGAGGGGCGGCCAACCCCGCCGACCGACCGACCATATCACACACACACACACACACACATATATTGAACGGGTTGGCGATGGGAATCGAACCCACCCGGCAGGTCCACCGGTCGATTCACTAGCACTAGTAACGAAATCAACACAAACCAATGCCAAACGACAAAGGTCATTCAACGGAAAAATTGCAACGACATTGTATTATATATATAAAACAAACAGGGTCGGTCCGGACCCCAAACTTGGGCCTTCCACCATTAGACCACAGGTGGTCGACAAAACCGATGGCCATAATTTTGTATATAAAATCATATATGTCGTCGAGGGGGAGAAGGAGGGAGCA